>OZ057407.1:38318015-38424734 GCA_964056735.1 Allodiplogaster pararmata | reverse complement strand
CGTCGCATTGAATGTCTCGATGACCTCTACATTCTAAACGTCAGTCTTTTATGGAAGAAAGATTGAACTAGTAACTTTCACAAGGCATTTTTCATCAAACAGTTTCATTTTAATAGCTTAGATATGTCTGTTGCTTAGTGTGTTATTAGTCTAGAAACAGAAAGATTTTTTTTAGGAATAAGGCCCTTCATTGTCAAATTTATGTGTATTTTATCATCTAAAATTCCAATCAACTGTTCGAAATTTTCTTCCTTATACAAATTGTGTGATTCAATTTTTCATCTATTCTCACGTGTTTGTATTACATTGTATGATATTTACCTTGTGTATTGTATTGTATAATGTGCTTACTACACGTAATAAACATATAAACATACAAATAAGACTAAGCCATAGAGATAGAGCCAGAAAGAAAAGAAAGAAGTAGAGGGAAATAGAGAGGAAAAGAATAGATATGGAGTACGAAGAAAGAGAGAGTTAGTAAAAAAAAGATACATGGCAAGTTACAAGTTCAAGGAAGAGGATGAGAGAGAGATAGATAGAAAAAAACCTTTAACTATAACTCAAGTAGTACAGACTTTCGAAGGTTTAAGTCTCTGCTCCAAAGTTCTGGAAAAGGAAGTTAATAGTATCGGTGAGAAATAAATATTATAAAATCACTTAGAGAAAAGAATTCACTGCAATCAAGGTAATTAACAAAAGTCTGTTTCGGAGTTTCTTCTCGAGCTTTTACCGGGAAGAAATATGTGATTTACTCGCTTTCAACATCTTCTCTTCCCATTTTCCCACGCCTTTGAAAAATATTTGAAAAAAGTACGAAAGACCGTAAGACTGATTACTAACTAACTAACTAATAATGAATGACTGATTACGAAAGGTAACTAACTAACTCTGACCGTAAGAATGCAATAATGAATGACTGATTACGAAAGGTAACTAACTCTGACCTTAAGAATTCAATAATGAATGACTGATTACGAAAGGTAACTAACTCTGACCGTAAGAATGCAATAATGAATGACTGATTACGAAAGGTAACTAACTCTGACCGTAAGAATGCAATAATGAATGACTGATTACGAAATTTTTTGTGTTGTTGAAAATATGTATGTTGAAAATCAGAGTTTATAAAAATTAGAGAGAACTAGAAGAAAGAAAAGATCTCCACAGGTTGCAAAAGACAAGGATGCTATCATCGTCTCCAACGACGGCTATCGAGAACTGGTGAAGGAGAAACCCGAGTTTCAATTCTTGGTCGAATACCGTCTTCTGATGTACTCTTTTGTGGATGGAAAGTTTGTAGCGCTCTTTACATATTGTATTTCCTCCTAGTGCAAATCACAATTATGAGCACGGGCTCTCCTGAGATAGAGTGTGTGTTTAGGAGTTGACAGAGTATAAGGTGTACGAGCTCTACCACCGTTTCTCAACTCTCTTACATTGGGTGGACCTGCCCAAGAGTGGGAAGGAAGGGGGAAGTAGAATCAATGACCTATTCCACACTTTTTGAAGCTGATATTTTTTCAAAGATGCTGGCAACAATGTTATTCTTCCAAATTTTTTGTCAACTGATGAATGTTTGAAATTCAAATGTTTTCAATGATAATCGTTGTTTTAATTTCATTTCTCAAAAACATAAAAAACTTTAAAGGTTCATGCCTCCAGAAGATCCTCTTGGCCGTCATGGCCCGAGTCTCACAGAGTTTCTATGCAAAGTGCCCCACCGAGCACAGACTTGCCCTTACGCTAAAAAGTGCACGTACGGTAGCAAGTGCAAGTTAGTCTTCTTTTTGGATTTTGTCGAGAACAAATAAACAGGAAGTGATAAGTTAAAAGTCTAATTTTCCTGATGATACTATTCTTTTAAAAGAAAACAGTAAGTTTTGGAGCAAAAGAAGGCAGGTCAAAAGGATATTTAAAGGCGTAAGATATTATATTATTATGAATTAGGAGTAAAGAAGGCCTTTATACCGAAAGAAAAATACTTAACAAGAGCGAAAAGCGGCCCGAATACCGGTCGATAAAGAGTTGTATATATAGTCAATCACCGAGCTCATTAGGTTTATAACCAGCCTGCATTGGTAGTTCAATCAAGAACTATCCTATGGAGCTTTCCATCAGATACTACCATCCGGAGCGCGCTAACGGGCAAAATGTTTCCTCACACAACGCATTTTGAACGAGAAGTCGAGAAATGTCAACAACCGGGGGCCAGCTCAAAACTGTCAGTATCATTATCCTCGCCCACTCACTCGGTAATTTACGGAAGAACTTACTCCTGAGCATTGGTTCAACGTGGTAGCGTAGGTTCCGCTGTATTCGCTCGTTGATCAATTTTCGATTAACGAAGTGAAAAAAGTATAAAATGCCTCTAAATTTGGATGTACCTTTTGTCTATGATGAATTACGAGCGCGAAATTTGATTAGCAAAGCGAGACGTCGAGGCGAAGACTAAAGTTGGAAAAGTCGACATTCAAGATTTCCTTATTCCGGTAGAATTACAACCTTCTATGTAAGTATTTTCGGGAGAAAAACTGATTTTAAGTGCTTGACAAAAATTTGTGAAACTTAAAGAACATTTATCTTGCGTTTTAATTCAATTTTCTTTGAACATCTAGTATCTCTGTCTGTCCTGCATCTCAGGGGAGCGCGTACCCTGCCGCGAGGCGGGAACAAGCGCGAGGAAGATTATTATTATTATTATCTAGTATCTCTGTATGAACAAGTTATCTACGTTTGTAACCAATAGCTTTTTACAGAATTCAATCATAAAACTAAAAAAAAAGAGTTGCAACAAGTCACGTTTACTTTAGTGTCTTTCGAAAATCCTCAATTTGTTCTCTGCCTTCCAGGCAACTACAGAAACAATCGCCTACTGCCGGCCCAAGTGATTCGAGCTAATTCATTCAACTCATGCAGTCTCGACACTGCTCCTATGAAGAATAAGAACGTACGGAACTTTTTCGACTGAACCAGTATTCATGTTACAAGTAACTAAACTAAGAACAACTAGAATATCGATAAAACTGTCGGACAAAACTTAAAGCACAGGGCGGGATCGAACGCAGTCGTCTCTCTTGTCCGTATTCCGTTACCGCTATAAGCCCGATAATTTTATTGCTAGTCCGATAAAGAAAATGTTCAACCCTCCTATTGCTTCAGTGAGTGATTCGAAGATTGCTTCAGCAGATTGTTGTCCCAGCTCACCTTCAGTTCACTGGAGCAAGTGGCACACATCACAGCTTGTCCCGGAATCGCTCCGCCCCCTTGAGGACGGAGTCGGGATTCGGAGCCAGCTACGAGCGGACCGGAGTGGATTCACATAAACAACGTCAGCAAGTTTAAAGTCATTTAATTGGCACTTTTATGCTCTTCTTTTTTCTCGGTTTTTCCTCTTTCTTTTCTCTCGCTCACTCTCTCATTTTCTTTAATAATTTTTCTTTTTTTTTTTCTTTCTACTATGTTTTTCTTTCGATTTTCTTTCCCTCTGTTTTTCGCTCTTTTCTGCTCTCCCGCTTGTGCGCTTTCAAGTCAATATCATTTTCTCTCTTCTTTTCTCTAAATTGTTTCTTTTGCCCAAGTCAAATCTCTCCCATTATCTCTTTTTGTCTCTTTCTATATGTGTTTTTCTTTTTCTTTTACTCTTTATAGTAAATACTTCTCTCACTTGCTTCCATAACATTCGGCTAAACAACCTACAACTGAGGTTCATGAATGTTCAGGGCGGATCGGAGCTGTGGGCTCTTCGATTGGAGCTCACGCGCCCCTGCAGCAGTCTCATTCGACGCCCTTCTCTCCACTCTCTTCCCAACTCTTCACTCCCTCCACCGCAGTCTGGGGCAACAGCGAACTATCCGTGGGCCCGCTTACCACCAACGGACTCCCCGGGTTATTCACTCTATCATGACCTTTTTTCTTCACGATCCTCTATCTATCTACATATCTATCTATCTATCTATCTATCTATCTATCTATCTATCTATCTATCTATCTATCTATCTATCTATCTATCTATCTATCTATCTATCTATCTATCTATCTATCTATCTATCTATCTATCTATCTATATATATATATATATATATATATATATATATATATATATATATATATATATATATATATATATATCTATCTATCTATCTATCTATCTATCTATCTATCTATCTATCTATCTATCTATCTATCTATCTATCTATCTATCTATCTATCTATCTATATATCTATCTATCTATATATCTATCTATCTATCTATCTATCTATCTATCTATCTATATATCTATATATCTATATATCTATATATCTATATATCTATCTATCTATCTATCTATCTATCTATCTATCTATCTATCTATCTATCTATCTATCTATCTATCTATCTATCTATCTATCTATCTATCTATCTATCTATCTATCTATCTATCTATCTATCTATCTATCTATCTATCTATCTATCTATCTATCTATCTATCTATCTATCTATCTATCTATCTATCTATCTATCTATCTATCTATCTATCTATCTATCTATCTATCTATCTATCTATCTATCTATCTATCTATCTATCTATCTATCTATCTATCTATCTATCTATCTATCTATCTATCTATCTATCTATCTATCTATCTATCTATCTATCTATCTATCTATCTATCTATCTATCTATCTATCTATCTATCTATCTATCTATCTATCTATCTATCTATCTATCTATCTATCTATCTATCTATCTATCTATCTATCTATCTATCTATCTATCTATCTATCTATCTATCTATCTATCTATCTATCTATCTATCTATCTATCTATCTATCTATCTATCTATCTATCTATCTATCTATCTATCTATATATCTATCTATCTATCTATCTATCTATCTATCTATATATCTATCTATCTATCTGATGTTCTCAATATTTTGAAACTTCTATGAGATGCCTTAGCTTTGAAATATGATAGAACTTGTACGTAAATTAATAATTTACTGGACACTGTAGTGATAACCTACTTGCTTCGGGTAAGAAGAGGACGGCTTCTCCGGATATTTCCGGAGAATTTCGGTCTTCCAATTAGATTTTGATCCAGCCATGCGACCAACTTTCTATGCCCTAGTTTGAGCATATTACGTCCAAACCATTAGTCAATATCTTTAAACTGTCCGACTGAGAATTTCTGGAACATGTGCTATGTATTGTAAATATATTAGATAGCTTAAAGATCGAGTTTTTAAACTAGGTTGTGAAGCATATGTACATATTGTCAGAACTGCTGATTCAATATATATGTATACATACCACACTCAAAAAGCTGCTGGGCAAAGATTTTAGCGCTCCTTGTTTGGTTACATTAGTTCTCATCACGGTATGTTCAACCCATAGTTCAAACGCTTAATTTTCGATGTTCTGAGAAATGAAGCACGATATGATTTTTCGATTGTCAATAGAAAGAATTAAAACGCAGAATTTCGACTGTAGTGTCGATCATTAAGGTATGTCGCATTACGGTATTACTCAAATATCAAACTGTGCTTGCAGCGCTGTGGATCGAATGTCACTGTTGTCGGATGAGCCCCGTGACCGGCTGCACTACCATCTTTGCTGCCTTTTCCCGCCCACGGCAGTAACTGCCGTGATGGAGGCGCACCCGGAAGAGAAGGACCCGCATAGGCTGTGCGAGCGAATCCTCGCTATACAGAAAGAGTTCCACTCTTCTACCAACTTCTCATGACTCAGAGTCATGACTATATTGACTTTATATCAGTAATATTTGTAGAGACAGCTCAGTAGTGTTATAGTAATAAAAAAGTCCTGGTCCTATATTGGTCCTATATTCGAATATGAAACTCATGGTTTTATACTGTTTATTAGAAGCATACTCCATGGTCTTGAAGGTAAGCTGTGCTTCATGACTAAAAGTCAACAATGTGAACTGTTCAAGAAAACAGATGCTAGTCTAGGTCAAGACTATGTTCAAAGTCTTGAATTTTAAATTATAAAGTTATGATTATCGGCTACAGGTCGTGACTTCATATACAATACATGAGCAGAAATCTTTTCTGCGTAGGAATGATTGTTTTCTATCCAAAAAATATATTTATGGCTCATGACAAATTTTAAGAAGGCAAGCGAATTACTTGTAGTCATTAGCCATTTGTTATTTACTATATTAGATTATAGTCATTACTTGTAGTCATTAGTCATTTGTTATTTACTATATTAGATTATAGTCATTACTTGTAGTCATTAGCCATTTGTTATTTACTATATTAGATTATAGTCCCAAACGAAAATATAACTGCGCATTCTTGTTCAACTTGCTTTATTAGAAGAGAATTGTTTTTAGTGCATATTCATGACGGCAAAAATGGTTTTTCTAACTATTTTTTAAATTTTTGGGAAGGGGTAAATATTGAGTCACTAGGTTCAACATACCATACTTTCAGTTGACAACTTTCATACAATAAATGATTAATATTTGTTCAGGAAATATTCTCGCTAATTTAGGTTGACCATACCCTCCTATTCGGCTGCTTTCTTGCAAATATTTCCGCCTCACGTCAGGTTTCACGCTCGGAATCATAAACAGATTCAGGCTAGTAGGAACAGTAGGCGCTCACTATTGTAATGCTTAGTTGTAAAGCGAGAGGAGAGTAAGATTCGTGCAAGCACTTACCACCAGCCTTACTTAACCCATTTGGTAAAGGTCGAATTTAATTCCCTGTAAACATAAGCCAGGGCAAACTACAATTATGCCACCTTCAAACAAGTCAGCTGGTTTTTACATATTTAATATGCCTATTACATTAATTTGGAGCTTGTGCAACCGCTGGTAACCCAGTTGGGCCTTTGAAGTCTTTCTTACGCAATAAATCCATAGAAGATACTTTTTCGTTTTTTCACGGAAATTATTCGCCGCTTTGTCTCGGATTACAGACATCATAAGCGAAATGTTAAGTTCATTCATCTCTATTGTATAGAGAAAAACTCGTAGCGCGTTGACACCGGAAAGGTAAATTCCTTGCGTTCATATGTATAGGGAGAGCTAACCCTATTATTACTGTAGAATCTTTTTTGATTCGTTCATTTGTCGATTGAAGATTCTCAATTAACTTTTTTGTTTTCCGTTATGAAATAAGAAGTTATGATAAAAGGATGCTTTTTTTGTTACATGTTACAAGCTCAACAAAACGATACACAAAATCTTCTTAAACATGTGCACGAAATTTGATTCAAAACTTTCTCAGACAAAAGATCTCAGAAAAAGATCAGTTTTACAAATAAATTATGCTCACATTATTTGTGCCTAGTTTTGCTCGTTAAACTGTGGAGTCACAATGGTTTCTTCCATAGTGACTCTTCACCTCAGCTAGAAACCTATGTGTGGTTTGTGTCTCTAACCTTTCGCAAGATGCAAAAAACTGAAAAAGCGCACATACAATCTATAAAAGTCTCTTTCCTAAGCCGTGCGGTCTCGTTACTGAGCGTTATGGCGTAACTACCTGCCTAAACAGAAAAACATGAACAGTACTTTTTTAAAAAAACTTTTATTCGGTTTGTGATTTGTGAATTATTTTTGTTTGTGATTTAATAGTTAGGCTCACTTGTATGTACAAAGCTTTGTTAAGGATTTTATCAACGAAAACAGCAGAAAGTGTGATAGCAGACAAGTAGAGAAGAATGTGTTAAGATATAAGACGATGCTGGGAATAATTTTCGCCAAAATGCTCAAAATGTTGTTCCTCGGGCAGATTTCGCTTGAAAAACCAAGCTTTTCCATGGCAAGAAACGGAAAAAAGCGCCATGATAAATGGCAGCAAATAACATGCGTTTTGACGAGCCTGCCAAGAAAAACCGTCAAAAAACAAGCTTTCTACTTTGTACTCGTTTTGTCACCGTTTTGTCACTGCCAAAATCCAGTTTTTGTTTGTCCTTGTTTTGTCACTGCCAAAATCGGGTTTTTTTTGTCCTTTTTTTGTCACTGCCAGAATCGGGTTTTCTTGTCCTTCCTTGTTTTGTCACTGCCAAAATCGAGCTTTTTTTGTAGCCCTTGCAACCCCTTAGCCTCATCTCTGGGATGATGGAGGATCGCTCTCAGGAACTCTTTGGGGAGTGCCAATACTACACTTTGATCTCATCCATAATGGGCGAGATGCAACACCAGCAGCTACAACGCCCACACACCAACCATTTCTAGCCATCATTTGGCACTGCGAAATAGTGGCCGATTCTTCGTCCCTATTTTGGCAGCTAAAAAAAGACTAACATTGGAATTTCCTTCTCCCAAGTTCGCATACTCGAAATCTTGGCAAAATAAAGTTTTTGGCTAAGGAACAACATTTTGAGCATTTTGGCGAAAATTATTCCCAGCATCGTCTTATATCACGAAGAGACATCAGAAATTCAGAGAAAACTCGGCAGTCTAACGCTGCACCCCACATAGGTTCAGAGTAGAGCCGACTCTGGCTCTCTCTCTTTTTTGATCTCTCTTCTTTTGCCTAGAATTTCAAAATAATTGTGCGTAGACCTGTAATTGAACTTCATTAACACCAACGTCTAAAACAGTCCTGAATACGTCCAAAAACGCAACAGCTGAATTCCTCAATCGAAAATGAGTCAATTCGGCTAATCACACTAGTTCATGAAAACTTCCTAAATTAAATTCTTCTTATTCTATTTTATATATTTTTGTACATTATTTTGGAGGTTTCATTTAAAATTCAATACCATTAAAAGTTAGAACATTGCTGACTCTACTGATCAGTCTGTAAGAACTATCAAAAGACTGATCTAAGCGAAAATAGATTAGACCAGTCAAACTCCTTTAACATTTGAAAATGACCATTCCCTGAGTGACTATAAAAAGGCTGGGGGAACTTGAAAGAGAACCATTCTATTTCTGAGTGATTATCGTGATCGGACGGCTTCCTTCTGTCTCCAAAGAGGTTGGTAGAAAACACTAACCCGAGGAAGCGTTTCGAAAAATTCAAACTAATTATCTCAGGAAATTTTGCACTTTAGGGACACCCCCCTAACAGAGGTTCAATTGGTCAAATGAGTTCAATGGCTCAATATCAATATCGAGAATTGAAGCGAATAAAATGGGTTCTATAGAACCCTATATATGCAAGTTTGCTCTCTTGAAAGTCAGACGTATGACCATGGAACCTCTGATAGGGGGGTGTCTCTAGAGTGCAAAAGTGCCAAAAATTTGTATCATGAGTTGAGCGAGTGAAAAATTGATGAGTATAAGAAAATTTCTGGTTTCTTCACAAAGCAAACCAATGTTTTATTCCTTTAAATTCGTTCTGAACGTTTCAACTCAATTTAAGAGACATTGAGGAAGTATTTTATTTTGCTATCAATTCTATCAAACATTATTACATGTATGTATTATGCGATAGGAAATCAACAAAAAAAAAACATTTGCGAGAGAGTAAAGGTCTGTATTTTCCATTCAATTCATGTGTCTGTTTTCGGGGAATTCACGTTTTTGTGGTAAGAGAATTACGGCTGAGCTGAATATGACGAATGCCAATTATGGCGAAAAGGGGCGTGAGAAAAATCATGTATGTATGTAATAAAGGTACCGCTCAAAATGTAATCATATATCGAACTATTCCCTCTGTCCGTTTGGCAGTTTTTTATTTCTCGTCAAGAAATTTTATTATCGCTAAGAAGTTCAAACGGCTTGATAAAACATGTAGCGCCATTTGTTCAATAAATCCCGCATTTTCCGATTCTTAACAGATATTAGCAGAACAATTACACAAAAAAATATTTTTTGACAAATCCAATGACGTAAGCACTATGATATCAAAAAAAGCGAATTATTCTCAACAAACTCCTTGTTCTCCCCTTATGAACGAATGAGTTGTCAGAATGACGACTCATGTCACCATGGCTTCGATGCCTCTATCTTCGGCGCTTTCTCGTATGCGCCTGCTCGATGCGCCGGTGATGACTTCCACCGGCGCCCCCCACTCCACCGGATCCATGGGCGAGATCAGCTCGTCCTCGTCCACCGGATCACGGATCTCTTCCTCCTCTTCTCCGCGAGATCTTTCTCCCCCTTTTCTCCAGGTATTTAAAATGTCAAGATGAAAGTTCACCAAAGGTATATGTAGTGTAACTGTGGCAAATTAGAGAAGAACGACGACAGGGGAGTCTGGAATGACGCGAGTGGAAGTCTGTAATGTGAAGAGCGGAGAAGGAACTGATCGCGATTATTCTAGACTCTACCAATCATATAACGGCAGTTTTATAAAATTATCAAGAGTGCTGGGGAACTATGGAAGAAACCGGGCTTATAATCTGTGTTCGCCTTGTTGATGCGTTGTTGCAAAAGCAGAAAACGACGCTTGAGTGAGGCAGGACACAAATTCGAAGCACATATGTGTCCTCTATACGGAGCGTTTAACTCATCACAAGTTCTTCATTCATGCAATCGAAAAACAGCGTAATTCTAAATAGCCTGTTTGGGAAATGCACTACTTGAACATTTTAATACGGTTTCGTTTCTAAGCCTTACGGTCTCGTTAGCGTAAACTTGACCGAAGCTTAAGCCAAAATATTAGTGAAATTTTAGCTGGGTTTTCAAAAAAATGAAAAATTATGAAAAAGTTTGTCATTTATAATGTGAGCAGAAAAAGTTGTGTATGGTGCATGTAGTGGATTTTACGAATCACGCTACCTATGGTATTAAAACGTTTCTCATAGCAAAGTTCTACCATAGAGTACATAAAAAGTGAAAGAGAGGAGAACCATGAACAATCCATAAAAATCTTTTTAATCGTGATATATTGGATTCCGTAAGTTTTTCTCGGATTTTTCATGGTGAAAACGAAGCCAGACCTTTTTCCTTCATCAATCAATGAACCTTGAAACTATCAATAACTTTCAATTGAAGAGTCTTTGATTAGGAAACAAAAGAATGATTAGGAATCAAAAGAATGATTAGGAATTATTTTTTGAAAAAATGAATCAAAAATTGCTAAACTTTTAGTTCATCATTCAATCGTTTTCAATGAACGATTAAAAAAGACACAATAAGCAATCAATAAATATAGCATCGAGTAATATATCTACAGCAATCAAACCAGATAATCAAACTCGAGTCTGGAGAATTGAATTGAACTAACAGAAAGACATTTGAGGAGCTGACAACAATGAACATCTCGGAGATAGTGAATCGTCCGGGTCTTGGAAGCCTTGGCAAAGTCATCCCAGTCAGGGCGAATTTCTTTGCCGTTGATCTACGCGTTTCAAACTTAATCATCTTCCAGTACCACGTTGAGGTGCAGCATCCGGGAACCAGAAAACTGGATAGGTTGGTCAAAATAAGAACTATTGAACAAATTAGAAGAAGGAGAAACTTGAAATATTTCTACTTTGATCTTCATCGTTTACAGCAACTTTCTCGTTCATCTCTCTCTTTATAAATCTCATCTCTCTCTCTCTCTCTCTCTCTCTCTCTCTCTCTCTCTACCTCTCTCTCTCTATCTCTATCTCTATCTCTTCCATTTCTCTCTGTTACTGTAAGTGTTGAAAAGCTTTGCATCAGAAATTTTCATAGATTTTCTCATCAGTGTTAATGATTTGATCACTCACGTTGCCTTTGTAGGGAAGAGACGCGGGCTATCTTCTGGCAAGCCATTTTCGATCACCCCCATATCTTCCCCCGCAAGTTTGCAATTGCATACGATGGGGCGCATCAGATGTATTCACCCATCAACATCAACTTCCCCGATGAAAAGCCTTCGGTAAGGCCGACGTGTGATACTATTTTGAGAATCGTTCCAGTAGAGAATGAGCCATTGAGGACTAAGTTCCATGATCTGCTTTTTGGAAAAAACCCAGATGTGTTAGCGAAAAAAACTATCGCAGGGGCAAAAGCCACGGTGTAGGATCGAACCCAGTCGTTTCTCTTTTTTTACCGAGAGTTTTCGCGTTAGTGATTCTCCAACAATAACAATAAAGAAACCTTTTCTTTCTTGCAGGTGCGCCTGGAGTGCTCGGTTCCACTGGCTCGTGACCATCGAGAGAAAACTCGATGTGCAGTGGCCCTTCAGAAAGTCGCACCTGTCCTCATGGACTTGAAAAAGTCTGATCATTTGATATTAATTTATTTTTTTATTTAATTTGATTTTAGTTTTTTTATTATACGCACAAGAATTCGTGAAAGCATATTAATACACAAATTCAACTCGCAGAAAGATTCATTCCAGTGGCGGTCGTGAGAGGGGATTATGTAATTGGCGATTTATACTTTAGTTATTTTTCAAAGCCTGATGAAAGATTACAATTGTAATTTTCCCTTCATGTTTTTGATGAATATTATTTTTTGAACAAATGTTTTTTAAGCAAGTTTTTCATTCAAAAACCTCCGTAGCATATGTAAATGATGTTGTGAATTAGAATTAAGGCCAATGTGTGATGTATTAAATGATAAACTACTAGGATATGTATATGGTTATATATATATATATATATATATATATATATATATATATATATATATATATATATATATATATATATATATATATATATATATATATATATATATATATATATATATATATATATATATAGAATTCAATTCCGGTTCTATTAAAGCTCGCGAAGAATTCAGCTTCAAAATTACTAACTTAAACACAATTTTCTCGTTTATATCAAAGTAAAACAACAGTTGAAAATGTGCTGATGTAATGGGCGGAATTGATAAGGTAATTGTCATTAAGACGCAGTCTCACTTGAGTATGAAAAAAGAAAAAAAAAGAAGTGTTCTAGCCAACTACTTTGCGGCCTCCAACTTTAACTATACTTTACAAACTGCTCGCAGGGCTTGCCCAATCGATCTGGACTCTCGCCAGCTAGCTCCCATCCAAATACTGGACATCGTCTTTCGTCAGGGGCTCAATTGCCCTTTTCTCGAGTGAGAATTTTTGCACCTGGTCACAGAACAAGGTTTTGAACCCTCGGGCTCAGTTTAACTCAGTTCAGACGCCTAATTATGAATGTCATTAGACGCTGAAGTACTCTAGATAATTTTAAAAGAGTATGTAAGTTGCTGTTGAAGAGAAAGTCGGATACATTTGAAGAAAACTTGGGCGTATCCGAAAAACTGAAGAAAAAACTATTATTAGTGCCTAGATTGATTAGAAGCGAGCTAGATGTAAGAGGCCAAGTGAGTGGGATTGAGCAAAATAAAAGGGTTTAGACAGTGAAGACTCTTGGACTGTCATAAACTTGTTGTTGCTGTTGAGCAAGTCCTCCGTTTTCTTCCCGTGGAAGTCTTCGTTCTACCGTATTCCAAAGCAACAAGATGCTACAATAGACTTAGAAGGTGGCAAGGTCTGTGTTTTGAGAAGCAAAAATTCAATTTTGAACGTGTTCGTCTCGATTGCGAATGAATCGGAGTCGGCGAAAATAGAATGATAGCAAGCATACATTTTGTTTTTGTCAAAGACAGAAAGCGCCTTCCTCACGTCGTAAGAGGAAATGGTTAAATGATGCGGCTGTCACATTTCTGGTAAAACCTATTCTCAACTTTTATAAAAGAATAGAAGAATTGATAAGACTTGAGCTTGTCGAATTTCAAGCAGGAAAGAGAATGGTTCAAATCTGTTAACGAAGAAACAATTTTTACCGAGCACTAGAGGTAAAATACACAGCTGCGCTTTTGAAGTTGTTTTGAAAAACTGAATTTTCTTAAAACAGGGTTCTAAAATTGTTCAATAACCCTAATCAATCTAGAAGTATTTTTTAACTTGACATTTCATTTGACACTCACACTACAAAATGTTCCCCGTTCAGGAACTCTGGGCGGGATTTTTCTCGTCTACTCATACGGCCTCAAATCACAAAACTTTACTGAACATCGATGGTGAGTAGTCAAACCTCGAGTAAATTGGCGAATTCACCTACAATAGCATAGTATGAGATTGTGTCCTTGAAGAGAGAATCATCCGAGTTCTTTCTCGTGTTCTCTAGATTATCAGTGTTCTCAAAGCGATGTCATACTTATTCTTCGAAATTTGGAAAAATTCCTTTTTTTCGGGAAAGAGGTGAAAAGCAGTAAAGTTATAAGTAAAGTTATAAATTATTCAAGAGCAATGTTTCCCTCGAAAACTTTTTATGATGATAGGTTTGATTTGAGACCTGAGAATGTAAGATATTGGAAGAATTATCCTCACATTACAAACAACAACGTCAAATTTGGCTCTAAAACACTCCTTAATTTTTTAAAAAGATTTACACATTTAACTAAGAGAACTAACGCGGAATAGCAATGTTAACCCGGTTAACCCGTGGTGTGGTTTCCCCGCGGTGTGATGGTAGCTCACTCGAATACCTGAATATGAGAGATTACTGGGTTCGATGTTAACCCGGTTAACCCGTGGTGTGGTTTCCCCGCGGTGTGATGGTAGCTCACTCGAATACCTGAATATGAGAGATTACTGGGTTCGATCCCGCCAGGAGGAATAGCTTTTTTCTGTGCGATAGTTCAATCAATTGAAGCTTTCCACTCACTTTTACTTTTCCTCTCTATGTGCAGTGGCTCACACGGTGTTTTACAAGTGCCGGATGTCTCTGGTGCAGTTGATGTGTGATGTACTGAATGAGAGGGGAGGGCAGCAGTCTTCTCGCACAAGATTCCCTCCGAGAGGCGGTTACGGAGGAGGCAGGAGCACGCGAGGCGGAGGAGGCAGAAATGCAGCTTATCTAGGTGACTAGTATTTTAGAAGGAAAAGAGGAAGCGAGGAACAAAGAAATAGAGATTTAAAAAAAAAAGTTAGACAGCTTGTGATGAGAATAATGAAGTATGAGATGGAGATAGACATACACTTAATGTAAATAAATTAAATTTTATCAACTCTTTTACCTTTTTTCTATAATAATAATACAGATGAAGAGAGACAGAAATAAAGACAGAAAAGCAGAAAGGTACAGAAAAAAATGTGTTCTGTAAAATATGTATGAAGACAACAAAATAGACAACAGTAAAAGTATATTAGTACACAGGCGTTTTTTTTTCGAGTAAAAGTTCAACGACTGAAAAACCAGGCTTTTTAAATAAGAAAATCCTTTGTGAAGTTCCATTTCTTTTAAAAAGGGTCACGGAAGAGGTTTTCGAAGTTACTTAGAAAAATAGAAAGCATTTAAGGAAGTTCCTCTTCTCCAACACGATCATCTTCGGGCGGAGTGCTGACTCTGGACTCACTCTCGCCAAACTTCGCTCTTTCTCCCCATGAGCGAGCCGTTCTCGCTGATGCAATCAAGGTGGCTTCTGTAACTTAGTCTAAGAATCAAGGTGTTTACTGTAACTGAAACTGGGGTAAACGTTGTGAATACAGTATTGAAAAGAAATATATTTAAGAGAGCATCAAAACTTAGGGCTCTTAACGGAAATTTCAAAAGAGTAGAAGAGGTCTGAATGGTCATCTAAGGGTCTTCGTGTGCGTGCTTCGAACAGACCTGGCGTGGTGCGAGTGTTCAGAGTAAACTCCCTCCAACTGCCAGCTGATCAACTTTCTTTCACCCCAGAGACCGAGAGTGGCAAGAAAGTGACAGTCGCCGAATACTTTGAGCAGAGATACACTGTCAGTCGGGCAAAGTGCTTGATTGAACATTTTTAAGTTGGGAAGGTATAAGATGTGAAGGGTGGATTGGAATTAACATTAAAATTTGACAATGATCTTCAAAGTGACATTGACAGAAAGGGACAATGATTTAGTACAGTGACATTGGCCAGTGATATTTGACATTCAGACAGAATTTTAAACATGAATAAAATTTAAACTCGAACATGAATAATTCCAAGCCTCCAAATATTATAGTTTTACTGAGTTAAAAAAAACCTGAATTGGTTAAACTAAGGATATTTTGTTTGAAGCAATTGTGAGACAAAATTCCTGTAATAATGTAGCTATTGATGATATTTTATTTTTCAAAAGTTGAAATTTAGAAGCTACGATTCCCAAGGCTTCCTTGTGTGCACGTTGGCCCTACTAACCGCAGCATCTACTACCCCCTCGAGGTCAAAAGTTTTTTTCCAAAATCTTTCTGATAATGCAGTCAAGTGTAAGCATCAATAGCTCAGTGGTTCGGAGATATAGTTACAAAGTAACATTTTTACGAAAAGTTTTTGAGATCATAGTCCGTTTCATTGCTCCTATTTTGGTATATTTGTTTAAAACCATGAACAGACTTCTTCAGAGTCTGGCGACATGATTTTTTTTGCCTCACTTGTTTCAATAGGAAACCCTTGGAACAGTATTATATTGGATACTCAGCAAAAAAGCTTTTCCAGTGGGCGGGATTAACCAGGCGTCACTGCCTTTAAACTTTGTAACTTAAAATTTGAATATTTGTCTTCAATCTCTTTTGTCTTAATCGTGAATTCTGGAGTCACGATCTAATCATGACGCAATCGCTTGATAAGCATGCGGGAATAAGAAAGCAAGGCATATGAGCCTTTAATATGTATATAATATATCTTTATCATATGATCTTTGCAGATGTTGAAAACAATCATATTATCC
The DNA here is from genome assembly GCA_964056735.1 of Allodiplogaster pararmata. Classification (NCBI taxonomy): domain Eukaryota; kingdom Metazoa; phylum Nematoda; class Chromadorea; order Rhabditida; family Diplogasteridae; genus Allodiplogaster; species Allodiplogaster pararmata. The sequence continues at coordinate 38,408,189 of OZ057407.1, read as the reverse complement.
AGCAAAAGACATAGCACTTACATTGCTTTCGCATTGCTTCTTACTCTTACATATCACTACACAAAAATAATAACAAAGAATTTAACCAATTGCAAGACAAAAAACAACAAAATCTCATTTTAATTTACAGTACTGACACGGAAGCATGGACTTTATATGGTTACAAAATGATTCAGAAGACATGCTTAGAATGCTATCATTCATAATATTGACTATGGCAAATGTACGGTTTGCAAACAAATAAGCACTGATTTCATCACTAGCTTTGACAACAGGAAACAATTTATTCGAAAGGCCGCGAGTATTTGTAGAGAAAAAAATTCACTTATTGGAACGATCAAAATAGATGAGTCAATCAAAATAGAAAGCAATAATCGGAAAGTCGCTATTTGTCTTATATTTAGTAAGGATTGCATATCAAACTTTTCACATGCTAGTCTATAGTTGCTCCATGGTCTTACAGCGATAGAAAAGGCGTGGTAAAAAGAGACACTGATCGTTTTTCGTAAAGTGAATGGGGATCATATACTACAGGAGAAGCATACTCTATGATTGAACGTGTATAAGATTTGTAAAAATGTATCAGAACTTTAGGATTACATGAATTTACTGCTATAAAAAAAGTTGACACGCTTAGTTGCTTTGCTAAAAATTTTGCTGATATGGTTAGAAAAAGAAACGTTTTCGGAAATTGTTAGTCCAAGATCTTTAATTAACCCAGGGGTTTGAATAGGCTGTCCGGAAAGAAAGTAGCTAATGCGTGGATTAGATTTTCCGAAGTGTATTACTGCACATTTAAAGACATTGGCAGACATTTTCCATGTAATAAGCCAATTTTCAATAACTTTATACAGTTAAATGCTTTACTATATGCTGAAGAGTCAATAATTACTATCATAATTCAAGACCAACAGCAAAAAGGAAAGAAATAACGTGTAGTGAATCAGCAATGTCGTTAATGAATATCAGAAACAAAAGATGACCAAGAACACTTCACTGGGGGACCCCTGAATAGCAGAAACAAAAGAGGACCGAGAACACTTCATTGGGGGACCCCTGAATATCAGAAACAGAAGAGGACCAAGAACACTTCACTGGGGGACCCCTGAATAGCAGAAACAAAAGAGGACCAAGAACACTTCACTGGGGGACCCCTGAATATCAGAAACAAAAGAGGACCAAGAACACTTCACTGGGGGACCCCTGAATAGCAGAAACAAAATAGGACCAAGAACACTTCACTGGGGGACCCCTGAATAGCAGAAACAAAAGAGGACCAAGAACACTTCACTGGGGGACTCCTGAATATCAGAAACAAAAGAGGACCAAGAACACTTCACTGGGGGACCCCTGAATAGCAGAAACAAAAGAGGACCAAGAACACTTCACTGGGGACCCCTGAATATCAGAAACAAAAGAGGACCAAGAACACTTCACTGGGGGACCCCTGAATATCAGAAACAAAAGAGGACCAAGAACATTTCACTGGGGGACCCCTGAATATCAGAAACAAAAGAGGACCAAGAACACTTCACTGGGGGACCCCTGAATAGCAGAAACAAAAGAGGACCAAGAACACTTCACTGGGGGACCCCTGAATAGCAGAAACAAAAGAGGACCAAGAACACTTCACTGGGGGACCCCTGAATAGCAGAAACAAAAGAGGACCAAGAACACTTCACTGGGGGACCCCTGAATATCAGAAACAAAAGAGGACCAAGAACACTTCACTGGCAAACCCCTGAATAGTAGAAACAAAAGAGGACCAAGAACACTTCACTGGGGGACCCCTGAATATCAGAAACAAAAGAGGACCAAGAACACTTCACTGGGTGACCCCTGAAATAACTGGAACAGATAAGGAAAGTGCATCTTCTACTTGCACATACTGTGTACTCTATCACATGATCATGCATTAAGCCAATTGTAAAGTGGCGGTTATATACGATACGAAGATAATTTGTGCAAGAGTTTGTAATGACTAACAGAATCGAAAGCCTTCGAAAATTCAAAGTAAAGAACATTACAGCATTTATTATGTGGATGAAGCTTGTGTAATTGGTTTTAAAAGGAGATGAGTTTAAGGACTGTGCTTCTTTTATCCCGAAAACCATACTGATAGGGAGAGAGCCACGAGTTTAGTTTTAGAAAGTTAGTAATTCCATGCTTCATCATGCGCTCGATACATTTACCAATACTGCTAGTTCTTGAGATTGCCCTGTACTTCTCATGGTGGTTCTTAGGGCCTTTTTTTGAAAATCGGTTTAACAACAGCTTGCTTTCAAGCATTAGGGAGTTGTGCGGTTTCGATTGAAGCAGAAAATATAAGCGACAGAGGAAGAGCCAGTGTTCTGCAACACTTTAAAAAACATTGATGGTAATTTGTCAAAAGATATAGAGGTTTTTAAAATCATATTTTTGAGAAATTTTTCAACATTAAATGGAAAAAGTCTATGTCTTCGCAAACTCTGTTAGTTCTTTGATAAAAGGCAAAATGCTATGATTATCCTGCACGAATACTGAAGAGAATTTCTCTGAGAATGCCTAAGCTTTTTCAAGACAAGACGTATCTAATGAGTTATTGGGACGTGCTCAAACATGCTTGACGTATCAATTTCAGGTGTGCGTCGTAGACTCTCCGCAGAAGTACAACAAGAAGCTTTCAGAGAGGCAGACGAGCACCATAATCAGGGTGGGTTTTAATGCGTATAGGATTGCTATCGCACGGACAAATGCTTTTTAACAAGTCAAGGTCGAACCCATCCTTTTCTCTCACGGAAGTGTCAGCTATTTACCAGTTATAATCAATCTTTATTCCAGTTGTTATGTTTCAGACATAAAACGGATAACTGTCACAATGTGAGATCAGTGTGAGGGTAAAATACAGTATGTTCATAGAGAGATTCAATTCTACAAGAAAGAAAAAAGTATCACAAACGTAAGCGGGACAATGGTACAATGGAATCAATAGGCAAATTGATAAGCATTTTCTTGAAAGCTGAGCAGGAAGAAATTGTTACAGTACTAAGGACACATTGTCACGCTTAAACATGTCCCGAGCACATAACTGGCTCCATTTTTACAGGCAGTCGCAACGGATGCCCTCCAGAGAGAGCAGCGGATTCTTTCTCTGCTGCAGCAAGCTTCGTTCAACAACGACCCTTTCCTGAGAGAGTTCGGCGTCTCCCTCAACCCGCAGATGATAGAGACAGTCGCACGGGTTTTGCCACATCCCGCCCTTCTTTTCGGACAAAGCTCCAAAAGACAGGTCAATTCATACGGTAGATTGAGTGAATGGTTGGGTCTGGCAGATCTTTTTTTTACACAGACTCATATAACCTGCCTCCAATCCATGTGCGTACATTCCATTTAATGCTCGCTAGCCCTTCTGGTTGTTTTTCAATCTTTCTTCCCTCTCACTAACTCATAATTTTCTTGTAGCAGTAAGTACGTTTAACACTAATGATGTTACCTGGTCTGCTCACGATCCTGCCTCGAAAATATTTCCACCAATGGTCATTGGTGGAAAAGTTCGAGATATAACGGGACGGTTATATTTTGCCCGGAGGTCTTGTCGAGAATAGTCCTGTGTGACAAGTCCAAAAATTGATCTGTCGACCTTCTCCGTGAACCACAAAAGGGCAAGACACTATTTTACTGGTACCACGAATTGCCTTCAAAAAGTGCAGACGAGTATTGGTTGATGTGTTATCTATTGGCTTGCCCAAGCCGGTCCGTTATAGCCTTTTTTTGACAAACTATACTATCCGATACGTTCTAGTTTTGCAGGTGGACCCAGTGGTGCAGCCTTTCCAGGGCGTCTGGTCCATCGATAACCAAGAGTTGTTCCTGCCGGCAGAGTGTCGCTCCTACTCACTCATTGCACTCGTTCCACAGCGAGAGCAGGAGGTTCTTCAGGAATTCTGCACTGCACTCTACAACAAGGTAACGTTTCAGTTCTCACAAAATTTCGCTCAGTTCTTACTCTCTGATTCTTTTTTTCACTCGTGGTCACTCAGTCTTTTGATACCCAGTTTTCATCACTCTCTCCATCTTTTCATCTCTTTATTTCTACTTCTTTCCATTTCTCTCTCTTACTCTTCAATTTCTTTTTTTTTTGTTGCTACTTCTCTCTCCCTCTTTCTCGCGCTCACTCACTCTGTATTTCTCTCTCTCTTATAGGTCACCTGCACTGTTAATAATTTCGAGAAAACGGCCGTTCTTTGAATGATGGAGTCTGGCATAATGACTAATGGAGCGTTAAAATATCACTTTTCACTTTGCTAACTGATTTTTTTCTGCTAACTAATTTTCTGCTATCTGGTTTTTTTGAACGCTCCAATGTCTCACCACGAAAACATGACTACGGTGAAAAGAAAGAACCTAAAATGTGTACAATTAGTGAGAGAAATATAACGTTCGAGACATGAGCAGCGATGTCTTTTTTTCTTGCAACGAGAGAGCGTTCAAAAAACCAGATAGCAGAAAATCAGTTAGCAGAAAAAAAATCAGTTAGCAAAGTGAAAAGTGATATTCTAACGCTCCATAATACTCCCTTTTCCGCTCTTTATCCTTTACCTCGCTTTTCATTATTACAGAGTCCTTCACTCAAAGAACGGTTTTTTTAAAAAATCAACAGGTATACTAGACCTTTTGTCAACTGTGCTCTCTCTATGTCTCCTTTTTTATGTCTGCCATGAGTCCCGTTACGTTAAATTCAGTCATCCCGTTACATTCCTTTTCTTCATAATCTCAAGGTTTTTGTCGTTCTTTAGGAGTAATGTTTTGTTAAGGGCACCCAAATGGGCATGCGACTTCCTCGCTGGCCAGCCATCGTCAAGTACGGCCGCGGGAAGGAGGACGTGGCGATGCACTACTCGGAGATCATCACCCAGGACCGCATCATGGGCCACTACTGTGACCTCATCATTGTGGTGATGCCTGCTAAGAACACCGACATATACAGTGAGTTCTACGACATGAATTTATAGCAAGGATCGACATTGATTTGACGGGATTAGCTTGGGAATGGTACACCCTAATCCTGGTATTTGAGAAAAGAAGAGAGATCTTACTTTGCAAAACTATTTGCTGCAAGGCAGGAACAAGTGCAAAGAGTCTTAGAGCATCAATTGGCGCATGTGGGCCGTTTGAAAAAAGTTATTTAAATAGTAAATATTTAACATTTAATTTCATCATTCTGGAATTAATATTAACAAGTTATCCGTATTTTCAAGCTAACAACAACTGATAAGTCAGAAACCGAGCTTTCAGCAACCAAAAGCCTTTATGCTGTACTCTATAATAAAAAAACAGCCTATAAAATTCAAAATTAGCCCTCTTTTCATCAAGACCATTAAACTCTTCACAACTAACTATAACAATGAATGGCAATATGCTAGTGTTATAGTATCGAGTTCGCTCGTGGTACGGAAAAGAAGGCTGGGCTCAATCTCGCTCCAAGAGTTCGCTTTTGCTATTGTTTGGTGAAAAAATATTTTCTTCGCAGTGTCGGTGAAGCAGTGCTCGGACATGGTACACGGAGTAATGTCACAATGCATTCTTTTCAAGAATGTGCGTCAGCATTCGCCTGCCACTTGCGCCAATCTCATTCTCAAGATGAACATGAAGCTGGGCGGCATAAACAGCCGCGTTCTCCCAGACTCCATCACTCAGAAGTGAATCATTCTTTTGCGAACATTCAGACCGGATTCGTAAACTGGCAATTTAAATTTCAGAGTTCACAGTTTCCTAAACATACATTAAAATTTGAGCTCAAATCCATCATAATGTACCATTTGATGTTCTAACCATCCAATTCCAGTATGGTTTGGGTATATAGAACTGGAACACAAATGAATGAACATTTAAATTTTTCTATCATTAATCAGCCGTTTTAAAACATAATTATAAATCTAGCGTTTAAATAAATATTTGATTTCTTGATTCGACGATAGCGGTTGATGAAAACGTTTTTCGAAGCTATCCTTGTTGAATTAAAATGACTTGGTAAAGTTTTGTATATGCGAAGATTTCGTTTTGGGCTGCTATGAAATTGCTAAGGCTGTTGTGAAAAATCCTTAAAAGATTTTTACGAGTTTAATCTTGAGTAGTTGCCTTGAGGTACCTGATCGAGGTTCCCACAATCGTGTTTGGCGTAGACGTGACGCATCCAACCCAGGCCGAAGAGAGGATGAACATGCCTTCCGTGGCCGCCATCGTTGCCAACGTCGACTTGTACCCCATGGTCTATGGTGCCAATATCAAGGTATCCAAATTGTAACTTCATGTCAATATCGATCGATAGCATTAATGGCGCTATTAAAATTCGAATACGGATACGGACTGTTCTTCTAAAACATTCCAGAAACTATCAATTGAGGTTACCATCTAAAGCTTATGTATATGCTTGCCGTTTTATGATTGATTAGATGTAACTTAATTAATATTGTTCTATGTTTTAGCCTCATCGAAGTTATTGCATTATCAGTAGTTTAGTAGAAAGCATTTAAAAACTGGTCACCCTTACTAGTTGTGTTCTTTTCTTACTGGTTTATTTATTTTCCTTAATAGTTAGCCCATTTCAGGTACAACGCAAGCAGCGCGAGTCAGTCGTGTACATGTGCGACGCGGTGAGGGAGAGGCTGATCGCCTTCTATCGCAGCACTGGGGAGAAGCCGTCGCGTATTCTGGTGTACAGAGATGGAGTCTCCGAGGGACAGTTCGCTGAGGTTGGTGAAAAGAGCTGGTGAGTGGGAGAAATAAATAGAAAAAAGAGAGGAGAAAAGAGAGGAAGAGAGAATAAGAGATTTTTTAAAAACATCTTTTGGATACAGCTAGATACAGCTAGATACAGCTAGTAAAGATCAGGTCGACGTGTCACAAAAAAGGTAGACGTTTCACTTTTTCGGTTGAAGTTTCATTAAAATATGTTGATGCTTTGCTCAATAAAGGTAGACGTTTCACTAAAGCAAATAGACGTGTCGGTGTGTAAGTAAAATGAAAGTCGGGAGAAAACACTGAAAAAGACTGCAGATTGTTGCAAAGTAATCAGCTTTGAATCAATAAATTTGACTTTAATCTGCAGGTTCTTCGTGAGGAGATGCAGGGTATACGGTATGCGTGCATGACTCTCGCAGCAGACTACAACCCACCCATAACGTTACTTTTCCCACCATTTTTAGTTGTCACTCACTCAAAGATTCAAAAATTGTGGTTGAGATTATTTTTTCTTATTTTTCATACAAAACATATCGGAGAGGGGGACGAAGAGATTGGGGGATGATGGGTTCAAAATGGGTTTGACCACGATGAGCTCAAGACGGGACATGAGAGAGAGGACAACCCTTTGAGTTATTAGAGGCAGTCTGAAGATGCAGTGACGAAAAATTATAAACTACGAAACCGATAACATATTGACCAAAAATAATCGGAAAGAATCATGAACAGATTCACGATTTGTACTTTGAGAATTTTTCTATCTAAAAATGAAATTTATGATAGGGCAATTCGGGGTACGGTTTGCATGGTTACGGTAATGTTAGATCATGCCATGCCAGGTGAATAACGGGTCGCTTCAGATACATCGTGGTTCAAAAACGTCATCATGCACGTCTATTCTGCAAGAACCCGAGAGATATGACTGGGAAAGCAAAGAACATTCCACCTGGAACTACGGTAAATTGCGCACACTAATATGGCGAGATAACTACTTCTCAATCAGCTCAACGGTTCAATAATATACATTAAAATTTGAGAAAATAACTTGAAAAACTTATTTGTCAACAAACAATAAAAACAAAAAATGAAAGTATAACAAGTCTTTTAAATATCACTATTGCAAGAACTATGCCTAATGAATAACTACTGATGGTAGTTTTATGTAACGCTCCTGGTACGAGAGGCTTCCGGGTTTGATTTCGCCTCGCGGATTAGCTTTTGTCTGTAAAAAAGAAGTTCGTACCAGTTAGTTACCAATTCACTTGAAATAGAGGTTCGATACTTAGTCTCTTTTATATTTAGTGCTTGTTGATCTAAGAGTTGGCTGTTCCGATTTCTCGCCTGATCTTAAAAGTTTTGTTTTGTGAGGGCTAATTAATATGTTTAACAGGTAGACACGGCGATCGTTTCGCCTGAGGGCTTCGACTTCTATCTCTGCTCCCACTTTGGCATCCAAGGTTATCCTGTTGATCAATTTCGCAGCCAATCACTCTCTCTGCTTGACTCTCTTTCTAATTCTCTCTCTCTGTCTTTCTCTCTTTTTCTCTCTTCTTTACTACTCCCGCAACAAGCGTATATGACTTACTTATATGACTAATTCCATGTAACGCCTTCTCTTTTCTTGTATAGCTGAAGATGCATGAGCTATTGACCGAGACGGAGGGCAGAGAATTCAAGATGCCCTCATGCACATTCTCTCTTCCTCTCTATTTATTCCTCTGTCCCTTTCTCTCCCTTCCTTTCTTCATTTCTCTATCTCTTTCTCCCTCTGTCTCTTCTTTCACTTTTTTATATATTTTTTGTTTCTATCCTCCCTCTCAATCTCTCTGTCTGATTCTCTGTTTTTTCCCTCTAAATGACTGATTCCAGGCACTTCACGACCGTCTCGCTATCAAGTCCTCTGGGACGACAACAACTTCACAGCGGACGAGATGCAAGTCATCACCTACAGGTTATCGCAATCGCAGAAGGTTACGGAAAACATGATATTTGCGAGAATAGAAAATTTAAGGTGTTGGAAGGAAGTAAAGAAAGAAGTTAAAAAATGACGAGAATATTTTTTTAAAGCCATTTAATTTGAAGAAAAAGTTTTAAAACTTTGGCTCAAAGAAGAGATAAAGTCGGAAGAAAGAGAGAGAAAGAGAGAGAGAGAGAGAGAGAGAGAGAGAGAGAGAGAGAGAGAGAGAGAGAGAGAGAGAGAAGAGTAAGATGAAGGTTAAAGTTATTAATGCGAAAATTGTATTAAAAATATGCCTTCATCAGCCTGTGTCACATGTACGGTCGCTGCACTCGTTCCGTGTCCATCCCGGCGCCCGTTTATTATGCTGATCTGGCAGCGACGCGGGCCCGCAGTCACATCAAGAAAAAACTGTCAGGAACCTAACGTCTTGAAATCAAAGTTAACAGAAATTTAAATTGCCAATGAAAACATGATGTTTTTAAACTTTTTCAATAACTCTATGATCAGCTTCATTTATGTATGTATGTACAGGATGCGATGCTCTTCGTGTTTATAATCTCTAAGGTATCAATGGGCTCAAATCCTGCTATAAAAAACGTGCTAATGGAAGTACGATCAGTCAAGGTGGAGCAACAATCGCTATTTCGCTGGTCGGCCGGCGAACCGAACTCGATACTTGAAATTTGCCGGAGTAAGGGTCTAGTGCTTTGGCGAATATAAATAAATATATATATATATATATATATATATATATATATATATATATATATATATATATATGTATATATATATATGCATTTCAGTGGAATGAGTGACTTCGAAAGCGATCTCTCAGCGAAATCATCGCTTTCTTCTCTGTCATCCCTTCACCATTCTAATAGCAATATGAGTTAGTCACAGGTTTTTGTTTGTTGACTGAGCCCAAAAATGGCGAAGCCAACCAATTCACTTCATTCGAAAGCGGATTCGCTAGCATGCTCTAGTTTTTCGGTGCTAGGTCAATGGTGCTGTGTATATATGTAGGGTATCTGCGCTTGCGTATCTGCATATGTTTTTCGTCTATGTATATATTTTCGGTAACGCTCCGCAAGCACCGGTTAGGCAGCGGAGGTTCGGTACCTGCCGAGGGCCATTTTTGCTCGTGCGATGGATTTCATTATGTATTATCGTATAGTGAAGCGACGCTTGAAGATCCTGGCTGTGGGTAATTTTTCAAAACTGTTTATCAGAAAGCTTAAGTTTTCTTTCTCAAAAATTCGCTGGAGGTTTTAACTGTATCATGATGATCTTTCAACGCCCGGAAAAATCGGAGTAATCTGTTACTCTTGAGTAAAATTACCGAAATGGGTCATAAGAGTCATTCTCGCAGAAGAAATGGGACTGGGTCTATCTTCACGACACGGAGGAATCAGCGATGATGTGTCTTCGGAGGCTGCAGATTCCAACTGTGATGCTGCCCTGCAGGTTTTGTGGCTCAGAGATATTTGACTTCTCTCTTGAACCAACTATTAAATGACATATTTGGAATCTAAAAGGTTTTTGTATGAATCTTTTCATTTGTGGTTTGCAGGGTTACGTGACCGTGACAGAGAGCTTCAAGAACAGTATGTACTACGTGTGATGCCTGAATGAATAAAGTTCTTTTTAGTTTTTCCTTGATTCTGTCCCACCGGAGTTATATTCCGCACTATTTCATTATGTGTCCTTCTCCTTTTTTCTTGAATTTATAACACCGAATAAATCTGATCGTCACTAAAGTTGCGTGGAAATATCCCTGAAAACTCTTATTGATCAGCTCATTTGTACAAATGAAAAATAATTCACTCGGCGAATGAGACAAGACAGGAAAATTTAGGTGACCAATTGAGCACTTCCTACCGCAGGTAGCATATTTTCCGCAGATTTATCAATACCAAATACAATATTTTTTATTTTATCACGTCAGAAAATGGTCGGCTCTCATCAAGTTTTTATTTATTATTTATTTCACACGACTAAAATTGAGAAATCCAGCTTCCAGCAGGGCGTGCCGACATGTCGAAATGTAGTCCGTTGTCGAAATCGTGATCGACATTCCAATATTCGCTCTCAGGCTATACATCAGGCATAACATTTGAAATCGTTCCAATAGAAGGCGCTTCATGATTCGAGGCATTCATAATGTAGCTTGTGCGCCATGAACTTGAAACTGTTGGTGTATTGGTTAACTCTCTACTAGCCCCGGTTAGGCAGTGGAGGTTCGGTCCCCGCCGAGTGTCCTTTTTTGCCCGTGCGATGGATTTCATTCATTATAACTTGAAACTGTTTTTTTTTTGTTGAATTATTTGCCTACCGGAAACTGGTTTTTTTTTGTTGAATTATTTGCCTACCAACTTTTTGGGATCATTGGCCGGAATCGAAAGATGTCCTTATGGGTTTAACAAATTGAGCTATGGATGTATGTACATTCCTTCGTTGCTCCATGTTCAATCAACTTTAGTACTTTCAATTCAATTCAAACGCTTTTTTTCGATGTTTGTTGTATATTGAAATACATTCTGCAATGTAACAACACGAGGAAGACTCTGCTGACAAAACTAAGAATAATAAAAAAAAACAAAAAAAGAACAACGAGACTATCATAAACTGATGTTGACGTTTAGCAATGCTATCCCTTCCAACGCTTGAATATAGAAGAGCTGTCGCCGATCTCTATTTTATCCACAAATGCATCTACGGACATGTCGATCTAGACTATTCCTGTCTTTTCAAAGTACGACCTTCACCCTTCAGTCAAAGAAGCAGGCACAGCACGCTTCAGCGGAACCTAAAACACGGCCTTAACTTAAAAACGGCTTAGCTCAATTAATTAGTATTATTTTTCTTTCTCTTTTTTTATTTTTTAAATTATGTTTATAAATTTTTATTTTTACATCAGAAAATTATTTTTACATTAAAAAACGCTTAGGCTTAGTAAAAGTTCACGATAACGAGGCCGTACGGCTTAGGGCTTAGCTAACGAGGCCGTACGACTTAGCTAACGAGGCGTCCTCACTCAAGGCGTCCTCATGCCTCCCGGCTTCTTGCCTCCTTTCGGTAATTGCCGAGCGAAATCACACTCTTACGGATCGCCTTTTCACTTCATGCATTTCGACAGTTCTATTTAAAAAAACTTTTCATTTAAAAATTTAATTTATAACATTTTTAAAGATGTGTAATTGTTGGGACTTGATTTTGCCTTCCGTGCGGTATTATCTCTGTTCTAAATGTTTCATTTATTTTTTAATTGAAAGTTCTTTTTGCTTAAGTATAGAGTCTTCATCAGCTAATGATTTACAAACTATCATTTTATCAACTTGTTAAGTTTCGAGCTCCTTGTTGAAGAATGGACGAAGACGAAATTCGTATCATCGCCACTTTGAAGAATTATCATAAAATCGTTCAAGATGCTTCGAATCGCAGCTGCGTTATAAAGGTGAGGTGCTTAAGTATAGAGTCGGCACTTTGGCATAATTTAACTTGGGGGGGGGGGGCTCCGCTTTACTGAGGGGGGAGCTGTTTTGGGTGCGTTCAAAAATGTTTTTTTTTAAAATACAAAAAATTTAAATTTTCTTATGCGGTCTCGTTCGACTAAGCCGTACTGCCTCGTTAGCGTAAACTTTTTTCTAAGCCTAAGCGTTGTTTTATTTATTTAAAGCCCCCCTCCCCCAAGTTAAGCGCGCACACCCTCAAGTTGAAAAGAACCGGTACTTTTTGCGTTTAGGGCTCCCGACCAGAGGTTCCATGGGTCATACGTCTGACTTTTAAATTTACAAAAAACTATTTTTTCATTAAAAAAACTAGTTTTACATTAAAAATATTAAACACAATAAACCATGGAAAGTACCTCTGAAAATTCTCTAGGTGAGTTTGTAAAAAGGCTGACTTGTACAAACATTTTTTTTTCAATTCTTTATTCCGCTTGAAACAAAACATAATGTTAAGTGACGAAACAGATGACACTGTCACAAGAAAAGTGAATTCAGTGAAGGTTATGAAAAGTGAGATCTAAATATGACAAGAACAATGAGGGACATTTAATTTTAGGAAAAATAGGAAAGCACACAAAAAAAGCAAAGAAAGCAAAGCTTGTATCTTCAGTTGTGAACTATTCATCAGCAATTAAGAACTATTCATCCGCAATAATAACTTGAAATTCCAAAAATTCAACTCACTCTTTATCATTCGAGAGCTAACCGAGAACACAAATATAATGGAAAAAAGAGGAGAAACAGAAACAAAACATTTGAAGAAACAAAGCACTTGAATTAAAAATGTATTCTAGAGTTGGTGACAATGGTCTCACAATCAAGCTTGATAAGTTCATTTCTAAAAATGCTAGAAGAGCTCGTAGAAACCAAAGAACAAGGTAACTTATTCCAGACATTAATCATTCTTGAGGCACAAGTGCTTGTTCTGCTTTGATATTTACACGGCAAGCATATTCTGTAGTTATTCGATTCTCTCAGCGAATAAGGCGATGGGCAAAGTTTAAACATATTTGAGTAATCTACTTGAATATTTCCGTGCAGACATTTATGGATGAACACAAGATCGGCCACATTTCTTCTATATTCAAGCGAGGAGATGGAAAGAAAATTCAGTCTAGCAACATAACTCATTTTGGGTAATCCGGCCCTTTGTAGTAACCTTCGTGTAAATGATCTTTGCACTTTTTCTATGCAGTTAACGAGACCGATAGTTACTGGGGACCATACCTCACTCCCATATTCAATAAGGGGTCTTATGTATGTGGTGTATATTCTGAGCAGAAAACATTAGTTCTTTCTAGAAAATTTTCTTTTGTTTCTCTTCTTTGAGCAAACACTACAAGCTGGAATGATCTAGAATGTTGATAGTTATGATTGAAGGATCCTAACTTTGTGAACATGGTGTGTACCATTCTCAAAGACTCACGATCTCGCGTCATCTCCCAGATCGTTCAGGTCTGTTCAATTAGAATTATTGATTATTTTTTCATTCGTTGAATAGTTCAAATAACTTTGATGTTTCTAACATTTGATGTCATTTTTATTTGTCACAAGTTTAATTTTTTTTTAAAACGACGGTTCATTTCAAGCGAGGCGTAGAATAATGAGAGGCGAGTGAGCGGTTGAAAAATCAAGACATATTTTACCTATGCAAGCAGGCGTTAAATGAGGCTGGTCTAAGGTATGTTTGTACGCGCCGAGCGAGTGGAAAAAGGAATGGGGAAAGACAAAAAGAGTGAAAAGAGAAGTAGAGAAAAATTGAAACAGAACGGAAGGAGAAGAGAAAGTAGACATTCTCGGCGCGAACACGTTTGTGCCAACATAGCTGGTCGGGTAACCATTTAACTCCTGTATGCAAGTGACAAAAAACAAAGAAAGGTTGCAAAAAAATAAAAGTAATCATAGAAAGGAAACTATAGATTTATGAATATAGATTTATGAATTTGGAACTATAGCGGAACTATAGATTTATGAATCTGAAAATAAAACTTATCACTGAAAAGCGTTTAATTCCGACCACATACCTAAAAAAAGCATTATACCGCTTCTAAAACGATCGGTTAAATGATCGGATCAATAAAAAAGGGCGAGAAAGTCGAAAGCATAAAAATCAAGGCGTTTGATAAAACCTCGAGGGAATATGTAAGGTCCGAACAGAGAACATGAAGTTTAATTGACTGAATGATCTATTGACTGAAGACTTCGGTTGTAGGTGTTGTTGGCTGTGACCTCAAGAGAGGAGGAAGCGGCTGTTTTGAAGGCGACTCCCGTGCTCGCGGCAGTCGTGGCTGCCAGCGAGAATGCAGCGCTGCCAATCGCAGTCCTCCACAACCTCCTCATCATATCATCAAGACTCAATGTCGCCGGAGACACAAGGTTGGAATACAGTTTTTTTTCTTATTCCATAGCTCAACAAGGCTCACTTAGTTGTGGAAATTTTGAAAAGGTCCGCTTTTTTAGCGGTTGAATTTTTCGGGGCCTCAAGTCTTTCTCTGCTTAGGACCCCAAAAACACCTCGGCGGTCGGTGGCCCATGCGCGACGCTTTGTCGCCACAAAGAAGTCGCAACAATACACCTTCATAGTAGATGGCATAGATGACGAGACGTTTCGTGCTGATGTGGAAAAGGGTCTCCTAGCAGTGAAAGGGGTCGTCTCTATCAGCTTCTCCCCAGAAAAGGTCTCATAGGGCCTTTTTCTTTGTCTTTTTCTTGTTGCTTTGAGCTGAGCTCGGAGAAAGTTAAGAGCTAACTAATATTTATATAGACCGGTCACGTTCAATCGGTGGGAAGATGAAAATAAAAGGAAACTCATATATTTCCTTTCTCGAAGGACATTTAAAGAGAATTATTGTTTTCAGCTCGTATTTACCTACTTTTCTATTTTCTTATTCCTAACTGTACTCTAATCCTGATATAAGACAAACCAAGTCTTTGGTTCCAGAAATTTGTGGTGCTCCGCGTGAACGATTCTCTCGTTCCGCAAGTGCTGGTGAACGCGTTCTATGACGCGGGAACGGAAAGGGTGCAGAGACTCGTCCGGAACGAAATGGGCCTCATTGAGGCCTGGGATGTTGCGAGGGAAGAACAAAAGGTTCGTTCGGCCGTTGGGTCTTTTTCTTGCAATGGTTCTGTCACAATGTAGGGTTTGCTGTATGCAAAATGAAAAAAAAACAATTTCACTCAGTTGGTAAGGGGTTTATTGTGGAACGGCTGGAAGTATCCGACGGATTTTCTTAGATACAAGAGCGTTTGGTAATTTACGATCTGACCCATACGTCTCATACTCACGAATACATAGTGTATCACTAGTTTACGAGTTAAACTCCCTAGGACATTTTGCTAATCCAGTCAATTGTTTAATAATATTCCCTCAAGTAGAAGTCACTGTCTTGATACTCAACTGCCTCATTTTGGGTGAATTTTAACCGGTTGACGGTCAAATTTGGCACTCTTTGTAGGTTAGTTAGAAACACAAATGTCGTCAATCGAAGCCTAACTCACGATTTAATTTGTTGAAATCAAAGTCGGAGAACTTCATTCTTAAATGTTTTTCTAAAATTCTGAAAATTTGAGACAAATAATACTCAGTATTTGTAGTAAGTTTCTGAAATAACTGTGTTTTTTCAAGGTGACAAGCCTGCCGGATTACATCGACGAGTCGGAAGTGCCTCCGAACCCACAGTCATGCGTCTCCGTGAAAGGCGAGCAGAAGGCCGGGGGTTGGATGAGTACTATATCTTCATATTTCACGGCTCCGAAGCTGTGGTAGAAAAGGAATGACGTTAAGTCAATGCAGGGCTGTTTTTGAATAGCTCTAACATTTCAATCATGGGTTGTTTTTCTCATAAAATGAATGAAACATTGTTTTCGCTAATTCGTGTGCAGGTGAATACATATATGTGCCTTGTTGATCGTCCTTCGGGATTGAGAACCCTCGTCAAAATAACTTATGTCTGTTGATTTTGTTTATTTGACAGGATCTCTTGACTCGCTTATCTCATCTCAGTAATGGTTGTTGTTGTTGTTGTCTTGCCCAGCGGGTATTCTTCCTCCGCGAGACACTGGAGAAAGTAGTCGAAGCTCTCGACCCTCCACTGTTGCTAGCTCACTCGCTCTCTCTTTCTCTTTCTTTCTTTCATTCTTTCTTACTCTCTCTTTTTTTTATTATCTTACTAATGGTTGCATCTGCCTCTGGGTACTGTGAGAGAGTTTAAGGGCAGAAGGTTGTATCCATTGGTAGCTCTCTGGAAAAAGCGGGGCGTGGTAAGCGAAGGACACGGGTTCATTTCCCGCCCAATGTAAAACCTCTTTTGCGAGCAAGGTTTGTTCCTCTCTTTACAGTATCAAGCAGTTGTTTCGTTGCGATTCTCTTACTGTACTTCATCTTTTTGGTAATGATGAGATCTCTAATTTGACCTCCGTGCTAATTCGCTTGTTTTTACATATCTTAAAAGACTTTCTGCAATAGAATTGATCTCTTGAACAGTTTAAGGTGTTCATCCATTCACTCAAATAACTTTGTTTCTAGCAGAGATGTTGATTTATCTGTATCTAATGGATTGAGATGATATATGGAGCCATTCATCGTATGTACAAAAATTTAAACGTATGGAATGTTCTTGGCTACGACTAGTTTCAATAGTTTTGAGTACAATTATTTCTTAATTGTTATTCAAAATTATAAATCTTGATTGCACTTTACTGATAGTTTCATTCCTCACATTATCTTTTTCATAGACTTTTTTCGCCTTCTACTGAAGAACTAATTGAGTTTTTCACAAAAGGTCGAGAAACAATAATAGATCGATAAACAATAACACTAGTGCTGTCTCAGAAAAAAAAAACACTTTGCACGACTTATTTTTCTGAAATTTTCCTTTGTGCTATTGTTTGAAGAATCTAAAGGCGATAGAATAAGATGGAAAACTTGTGCCCCAATTGTCTTGTTAGCGTAAAAAAGACGAGCTAGAGCTTTTCGAGCTCAAAAGCCTATGTATCTACTCTAAGCCAATACTCAAAAGCCTATGTATCTACTCTAAGCCAAGACTCAAAAGCCTATGTATCTACTCTAAGCCAAGACTCAAAAGCCTATGTATCTACTCTAAGCCAAGTCTCAAAAGCCTACTCTAAGCCAAGACTCAAAAGCCTACTCTAAGCCAAGACAAGAATTGCTTTAACTTATCTAAAAGTGGGAAACAAGACTTTTTTGTGGGATTTTTCTTATTTTGCCTATAACTGACGGCACCGTTCAAAAATGAGAATCGAATTAACATTAAACAAAATTAACCGACAAGTTAATTTTATTTGTTAATGATCATCACATTATTGTGTTAAAGTATAATACATGATTCTGATTCTGATATCTGACAAGGCGAAAGTCATTTTGTGTTGTGTGTCAATAAAACTGATGAATTTCTTGCAAATTTTATGGGCAGATTTTGAATAAGACAAGAGTTGGAAACTCTCGAATTATCTATGCAGAAAAAACAGTAGGTCATATTTAAAAGGAGAGGCTTCGATCTCTCTAAAGTCCTTATAAGATAGGTCCTACTAAAAGGGTTTCTATTTATCTCAATCCCATTCAAGATAGGTCTTCTCGGTTTTTAAAAAGTTAGTTCAAGAAGAAGTATAATATGGTTTCTAATTAATAATATTCAAAGATAGAGAAACACTGCTACTGTATCAATTATTTATTTTAAAATAGAATCCTAATTCATGTATTTCCCCAACTATATGTGTTACGAAAAATGTTCATGAAATTGCATGGAAATAAAGAATTGAATTGATGTTTATTCAAAAAATTACTAGGAAGGTCGGATGGATAATACTTTTTTTGGATAGATAGTATAACTTATGAAGTCGGATAATTACTTTCCAATATTTAGCTTCAATATCCAATCTCAAAAAAATTGTAACAAGTGCTAATGGTCGAGAAATTCGAATTTTTTAAAAAGACTACTGGCAATATGTGAAAGGAGCGTAGACTTTGCCGATCAGCTAGATTTTCAAGCAAGTGTTTTCCGTTTAAGCTAGAGGGACTTTTTGCGTTTAACCACCGCCCCCCCCCCCCCTACCAGAGGTCGTATGCATGGAAAACAGATTATAATAATCTGGATTATTATAATCCAAGGATTACAAAATCCAAAAAAGTTTTAAAATTTTGGATTATGAAAATCGGTATGCATGGATGTCAGATTTCTTAAACTTGGATTATTGTCAAAAAGGACGCGGAAAGACAAGCTTAAGCACTAAAATGCATCAAAATGCACTCTAAAAACTATAATTGTCGAAAACTAAATGCACTCTAAACACTATAATTGTCGAATATTAGTTAGTATTGTAACAACCGAAAAATTTTCCGTTCCGTTTTACTTTCACTACACACTTCAAAAAGAGCAACATGAACGGAATGGGTCAAATTGAGCCGATAATTCTTTTGGATTACTCACTAACCCATCTCCGGAGTAGGGTTACGAATTTTATAGGATTATCAGTAATCCAAAAGTATTATAGCTTCCATGCATACCGGATTATTGAAATATATTTGGATTACTGATAATCCAAGCTCATAATCCTTTTGGATTACTCCATGCATACGGCCTCAGAGGTTCAATGGGTCAGATGAGCTCAACGGCTCACCAGAGGTTCAATGGCTCATGCGCAATACGTCCTCCGATGAAACAGCACAAAGAGAGAAGAGTACGCAGACAACTAGAGTAGGAGGAGGCAATTTGCGTGATGTGTTATCGTGTGATTCTATAGCACCCTATATATTCAAGGGAGTAAGAGCAGGCACAGCGCATTCTCAGACGCGAGGGGCGATGCGCGTGCTCTCTTGAAAAGTCAGACATCTGACCCATTGAATTTCAGGCAGGGGGTGTTTAAACGCAAAAAGTGCCAAGCTAGATGTAACGCTTACAAAGTTTGAATTTAAAAAATTTTTGTATTGTGATTGCAATATAATTATGCTGATTATTATTTGGCGCTTTTAAGTTGAGGGATGGAGTTGGATATCGATGAAGTACCGGTGACCCTACAAGGTCTCCCTATATCCGCTCTGGCTATCCATCCGAAGCTTGGCATCGCGATCGCCGTTCGAAAATGCGCCGAGTTAGTGAATTAGACCCAATATAAACCCAGAAACCTTTCGATCTTTGTTATTGTGTTTGTAATTCTGTTTTACTCGTTAAATTTGTTTTTTTTTGCCCTTTCTCTCTCTCTCTCTCTCTCTCTCTCTCTCTCTCTCTCTCAGTATTCCGTATAATTCTGCCGTCTCGCTCTAGTATATTTCTTTCTCGTTTTACATTGTTTTTTCATTCTCTCTTTCTCTATCTCTCGTTCTTTCTCTTCTCTCCCTTTCTCTCTCTCTCTCTCTCTCTCTTGCTGTGACTCACAAGATGACTCCATTATACCGTTACCAATTTTAGAAACTGCTCGGAAGACATAATCGAGCAGTACAATATGCGCTGTTTGTGGGCAGCCCAATTGGAGCGCCGGTTCTGCGTGCCAGGTACGTTCAGCTGAACCTTAAGGGAGCTCTAATTGAGCTGATGGGTAAAGCATCTGTTATTGTAGCGGCAGTGCCCTTAAATGGTGGGTAAATGATTCGGATGAGGTTATGAGCCTTAGTATCATACGATGCTCCTGTCGTGAATTTTGACCACCACTCCGGACTGATCTTTCTGAACGAAAGGCTTAAGAAGTGTCGTTAGGGATACGCACAAGCAATAACCGAGGGCTTAGCCTCGAGTCTACCCAATTAGTTAATTTTTCAATTTAGATAAGCAAGCAGTATTCCTCGAGGCATGATTAGTATTAAATACCAGATAAGATAGTAATAAATACCTATAGGAATGATATTCAGTGTTGATGTTTCCTCTTTGAGTTTGTTTCTGGTAGAAATAACGTCAAAACTCGAATAAAAGTAAAACTTTAGTGATAACAAATGAATTTGAAAAAAGTTTTTGTGAAGGCGGTCGAGTAGAAGGTGTGGCCTGGGTTGGCGACAACGTCATTTTGACACTTCTGGATGGACGATTGGCAATCGCTCACCCTCATTCCTCTCACATCAATGTCAGTTCATAGCAGGCTATTTCTTTCTACCCGTTGTTGTTGTTGTTGCCGGCAAGCATCCCGCATCGAAGACTTGGTTATGAACACTCTCTTTAATGAGAGAAGTTCTCGTGTTCTTCGGACAAGATGCGTCCGGAGAAGGGTTTTGATGTCCTTTGCAGTCCTGAGACTGTCATACTGCACCTTGTGAAGGCGGACATCGTTGTAGCAACCTGTTCATGCTATAGGCCTTGTGAGTGGGTGGTCAAGCCGGCCTAGCATCGTTTTGGGTGGGAGTAGAGACGTCTCGCCTGTCGTTGACCGAAAATAGGCAAGAGGCTATTTGACTGGCGCCTCGACTCGCCATTGAAAAGTATAGCGGAGTATCGGCTGATGTTTTGTCCGGTGGCATGCCCAGGCCGGTCCGGCATCGCCCTCCTTTGACGAGCTATACTACCCAGTTTTGGTCCGCGGCGGGATTTCTCCCGCTACCTCCCAGCACGAATTATTCGTAGGGAGGCATCCCTCTATCCGCCACCTGAGGTCGCGCTCGATTCTGGACTGGATGATCCGGCTCCATCCGTGACAGGCTCTCAAGGCTGTAGAGTCACGAATGGCCACTGTTGCCAGTGTGTTTCGAGAAAGAGTTATCTGGTCATACGGGCTCTTTCTACCCGTAGAAAGAGCCCGTATGACCAGATAACTGAGCATGACGGAACGGTAGGCGTTTGATAGAGCGCGAGCATTTGTGATGTAAAAAATTGGGTGCAGATCATCAGAACATTTTTATCATTAGCTTTCTTAGATAGCGCATAGATTTGCGCATAGATCTAACCCGCAACGCGGCTTTGAGAAACACACTGGTTCAAAAATACCTTCAGTCTTTCTCTAACACGCACTGTGCAAAAAACCTAGGCGCAAATTACTGCGCTCTCTGTAAGCTAGTGGTACCTGTTCTCAATTCTTCATAGCTCACAATCGGTCTCTCCAAAGTCAGCCGTTCTCTCATGAATCTGTTTTTGATCTACACACTTTTTTTGGGTGGTGAGAGATGGCGTAGATACCGAGTCTCTCAGCATAGGAGCAGAATGATTGTTGCGAGCCGCAAAATAAGTTTTTAGATTAAAAAGTTAGTGAGAGATCTAGTATGTTGAAGAAAGAGTGAGTGCGCGAGACGAAAATGAAAAACCTACCTTTTTCAATTAGGTTATTTATATTTTGTCACTAGAACAGCCTGCTTAGCTGAATAGGAGTGAAATGAAGAAAATAAATATTGAACTCATGCGAGGATCCGAGCTTAACCATATTCTAAAGAAAAAGAACCTTTTTTTATTTGACGTCTTTATTCTCAATGTCACGGTACATGTAGAAAAACTAAGAATAAAAATGGAAAGAGATTTGACCGCGCACCATAGGTATTTTTTTCGGTTTTTGGTTACAAGTTCAATTCCCTATTGTCTTTTCTTAGATTTTCCTTCAAGATAAACAATGAAAAACATTGCAGTTTCAGGGCGGATTGTTGTTGGAAAGGTTTTCTTTATTGATGTTTCGACCGTAACTTCTTTAACTTGAATGTAATGATAAATGGACTGCTACATAATTTATCACAAACCAGAAACACCATAAATGGACTGCTACATAATTTATCACAAACCAGAAACACCATAAATGGACTGCTACATAATTTATCACAAACCAGAAACACCATAAAACATGAGGAGGAAATATATCTGCATGGTATCAACAAAATTCTTATGAAAGTAAGGAAAAAACATGAAGGCGAAAACAAAATTCTCATTGCTCATTTCATTATTCTCATTTTCACTCTCCAAAGATCTCTTCTCTCTTCTAATTAACGTTCCGCCCCGATATAATAATCAGTCTTTGCGCCGGTTCGTCCGGATGACCCTTACTCGTCTCATACTCGTCTATTACTTGCTCTACTGAACGGATCTCGACGAAATGCTCCGCGGTCTTTATCTAAATCGGACATTATCTTGTTGTGTACCCCGCAGATGAGTCTTGACAACTCATCTTCTGGTGGATAAAGTAATTTGTAAAAAAAAGTAAGTATTTTTCTCGCCGGGCGGGGAGCCGGGAGGTTTTTTGTACCCCTTGGTAACCGATGTTGCGCACAGCTACGGCGAAATGAAGCATGATTGATTGTAGATAAGGCAGATAGCCCCGTGTCCGTTGTTCGCTGCTACAGCTCTAAGTAGCAAAGAGGCCGTGGTCATATCACACACCGCCAAACTATACTACATAAAACTCCCATCAGGTACCTTTTTATTAAGGTCCAATTTGAGATGAGGGTCCCCCATTACATGAGGGTCCCCCATTAGATGAAGCGCTTGCTCGTTGATCGAGAATTGAAAAGTCAGTTTTCGAAAGCTCTATCATAAAACCCGAAAGGTTTTGAAGACAGTAGTCGACTACACTTCAGAAGCAAATGATTGAAGTGCAGGTACAGTAACTCGCTCCATCTCGCTCGGCGTTGACTCGCGTCTCTTCTCGGTGGCAGCATACGAGAATACGGTATTTACACTGTTTTAAAGCTTAAACCATTGAAATAGTCTTTGTCAATTGTTATGTATCCCCTTTTTAGGTAGCTGTAGGAGGAATGGATCATATTTGGATCGTGGAAGGATCTGAACCGAAGAAAGAGTTTACTGTGGAAAGAAAAGGTTATCCGTTCCTGCTTTCCCTAATCCATTCCTTTTACAAAAATTATGACGTTTTTGGTGTTGGAAAATTAGTCATCGAGAGTGATAATCAATATTAAGGCAAACTAAATGTAGTATCTCTGAAAAACTGCTAATAATAATAATAAAAAACCTGTTATGGTAATCCTTTTATAAAAAAAATTAATTTGCCGACAGAAGTAAGTATTACTTAGAGAGTAAAAAAACTAGTATTGATGAGAGTATAAATATAGTATTAAAGAGAGAATAAAACTAGTATTAAAGAGAGTCGTTTGCCTACAATCGTATGGGCCGTGGCATTCGGACGAAGAAACGTTCTGGCCAGTGGAGATTCCCGTGGAGTAGTGACGCTCTGGAATACTGTCAACGGAGCTGTGATAGCGGTTGGTCGAGTTAAATAAAGGGTTGCGGTATTTTGTACTGAGGCTCGTGTGTGCGCAGACTCAATAAAGGTTTAGGTTTTCGCTGACACTTGTTAGATTACTGTATCTTTGTTAGATTACTGTATCTTCAGTTGTGTCCAGGAATATGATTACTGTATCTTCAGTTGTGTCCAGGGATATTATGTGTCGTCCCAAATTGATGTATGTATGTACGTATCCGCCACTCAACCCGAAAAAAAAATTAACTCGAGATTTTCCTTTCGGTGATAGTCGTTGCTATCTCTTCTGATCCAGCTTTCAGTAACATTCTTTTTAGTGAAATTTTTTCTCGACCTAACGAGAAATCAAGACATTTTACCTGTGCATGTACGTATCCGCCGCATAGGAGTGGCAGGTCACCATATTATACCTGGTTGTGTCATCAAGTTATTTTAGTCTAACTTTGTTTCGAACAGTTTTCGCAGCGTAGAGATTGAGCTGTCAAAAACGGCGCTCAGTTATGCTATTATATGAATCTTATAGCATTTCAAATTTAGTCATTCTAGAAGTTTTTAAACATGTGTAACTCATCTTTTAGGAATTAAGAAGTTAGGCAAAACCCGCACTACGGGTTGAATCTATGCGCAAATCTATGCGCTAACTAAGAAAGCTAGTGATACAAATGCTCTGTTCGTCTGCATCTTCTCTTTTATATGAGACGCTCTCCGGCTCTTTCAGAGGTCCACAGTTCTCATCATTAATCCTCATGATATAAGCACACTTTCCGCGGTTGAGAAGAAACATCCTGAAGTTCGCTGTCATTTTATATAACTCGCCAAACCAGTGAAGATTTTTCAGTTCTTCCAAAAGCACCAAGCGGATGTTCTGTCAGTGGTCTTCTCTGGTGAGAAGTTGTTCGCCGCGGGAGTCGATCCTACCGTATTCGTGTTTGAAGAGATGGTTAGTTTTAAAGTGTTTTATCTGCTTAGAATTCAGAGTCACTTACACTATGGATAATGCGTTAAATGATACCTAATGCACTGGTTTAAATAAGTAATAATGTATTAATACATGTCTTCAAATTCTATGTTACACAGTTTCAAGGCAGTGACGCCTGGTTAAGATGACAAGTGATTGAACTATCGTTTGATAGTTCAATCTTTTGTCATATTAATACATGTTTTGTGATGCAATGATAACTTTATTAATGTTAGTATAATGTGATGTAGCAGCCTGATGGTATGTAATAATTTAAGTGAAGTATCTTTAGCAGAATGTTCCTTGCCACCCGCAGAAGAGCTAGTATATCAATATCACTCATGATAAGAGAACGGTAGGTCTTTGAGAGAGCGCGAGAGCATGTGATGTAAGAGAGAAGATGCAGACGATCATAGCCTTTTAATCACTAACTTTCATGGAAAGCGCATAGATTTCACTCGCACTATAGGTTAGGGAAAACCCCTGATATTAAGTACCTAAAATGCAGAATTATCCGTAAAAAGTATATTCCCTAGGCGCGAACATATATGGTTCTTGGAGTATAGAAGAATGGTGATCAGAGATTAATTGGTTGTGTATTTTGATGATTGTTGCCCGTGCGGTTCCTTTGACGTTGAAAACGAGCTCTCGGTAAAAGCTCAAGCACACAGTCACACTCACTCACTTCTCTCTTTCTCTCTCTCATTCACTTTTTTTTGCCTCTTTTCTTTTCGCCTGTTGTGTCTTTTAGAAAGAAGAAGTCTGGAAGGACACATTGACGCGCCGGATCGCGACTCACGACGTGAATGTGCTGTGCGAATGGAGCGGGCGGGTGATTGGAGCGGGCGCAGATGAGCGACTCTTCAGGGTTCTTCCGCAGCCCGCCTTCTTGCCTGCTTCTCAGCATGTCAGTCAGGCTGTTTATTTTCACCCGCAGAAAGAGCGTGCATATCAAGATGACTAATCAGGAAGGAATGACAGGCCTTTGAGAGAGAGTGAGAGCGTTCGGTGTGAAAAAGAGAATGTAGATCATCAGAGCACTTTTATCACTTGCTTTCTGGGATATCGCATAAATTTGCGCATAGATTTTACTCGCAGCGTGGGTTAGAGAAACAAACTGATGTCGGCCAGTGATGACCGCTTATCTAGTCCTGAGCTAGGCCTCATTAGCAAGACTCAAACTTGTGTTCCTCTTGCAAGAAATGTTCCTCTTGCAAGAAATTGTATGCATTAGTAGTTCAAAAGAAAAAAATCATACATATTTCAGCCGATTGTTTTCTGAAAAGAAAAACATTTTTTTGCATGCTAAGTAGATGATAACTTCACCGCGTGTAAACGAGTGCCTCTTGTCAGGAGGACACGCTGAACCAATCAATAATGATAAACTAATAGCAAAAACATGCTCTATGTCTATTTCATCACTTCTATCATATTTTCCTTGCACAATACCCATCTTTTGAGTCTTTTTAGCTTCGCCCAACTTCAGCAACTCTTGAGATCGCTCAAAAAACTAGGATTTCATCGATATCGAAAAACGAGAAGCTATTTTGAACTTTTGGTTTAATTAGTCTTGAGTTCTTGTGATTGTTTGGGCAACTCCTGATTATAAAATTGTATGTCATTACAGAAAAGAGTAGCCCCGAGTGGTAGTCTGTGCATAGTCGAGGACTGGCGGGGCGTCGACATCTGGAGCACGATTGGAGTGAACCAGGAGACGCCGGCGCTTCTCTTCCACGTGGCCACGCCGAAGCGAGCGCCGCTGACAGCCAGGTGTCAAACGGGTTTTTGCAAACAGTTGGGCTAAAAAGGGTTTTCATTCATAATCCCGTTTAGTGATCGGTAGTGTAGCTGAAGCACTGAGTGGTCTTCGATGAGTTTCTAAGGGGCTTAGAAGTTTCCTGGAAATAACTCACCGTATTCGAAAGGCTCTACAGGGGTCTGGAATCCAGAAGTTTGAAATATGCTATTTGCTCTAGTGCAATCATTTTTTGTTCTACATCAACATATGGATTTAGATGAAAATTTTAAAAAACGAAACCTTAGGTCACTGAAACTGACAAGCGATTGCTCATTAGAGCTGGGGGAAAAGAATGTTAAGACGCAAGCGAAAAGTAAAGAGTGAGAGATTGGGTTACATAAGAGATTAAGGCGGTTGAGACTCACTCGCTTATTATTATTCTACCCTCCTCCCCTCAAATGAGCAATTGCCCCCCCTTATTATTATTCTACCCTCCTCCCCTCAAATGAGCAATTGCCCTCACTTTTTGCGAAAGGTGGGTGACTTAAAACGAAAAATCTAGATAGAAACTTTTCGCATATCGAAAGTCAAGCAAGGCTGCTCTAAACATTGTTTAGAAGTCAGAGGAAAAATATCTCAATTGTTTCTATGGTCTCGTTTCGTTTCGTTTCTAAGGTCTCGTTTCCAGTGCGATTTCCTCAGACGGAAATCTGCTAGCACTGAGTACACCATCGAGCTCCAGCACTTATCGATTATCTTGGAATTACCAAGGATTAGGTGAGGCTTTCGCGGTGATCCACATTCTTTTGAATTTGTCTCGAATGATAAGACTTTTTTTAAACACTTAGTGTGTAGGTTTTTTACGCGCTCCCCTGAGATGCAGGTCAGACCTATTCTGGTAGAACCAGTGGCTGCCTGCTAGATCACTGCTAGTGTGATTAGCAGCAGTGGGGAGAGTCAGATTCGTGCATGAGCACTACAACATTTCTTAACCCCCTTGGTTTGGGTGGATCTGTCCGGGGTGGGAGTCGAACTCGGGACTCTTCGCACAATGGTCTATCACACTACCACTATGCCACGCCCGGACCAGTTCTGTACCTTTTCTAATGCCTTAATATCTTTCTTGAGATATGGGGAGAAAACTTGTGTACAGTTCTCGAGAATCGATCATATGTATATAGAATAAGCTCTAGTTAAAACACACAACGACACATTGCTATTCCGTGCGATAGTGTTTGTTATATGAAAGGCTCATATGCCTTGTTCTCTTAGTCACGCATGCTTATCAAGCGATTGCGTCATGAATGGAGCGTAACTCCAGATTTCACGATTGAGACAGAAGAGAGATGGAAGATGGATAATAAATCTTCAAATTCTAAGTTACACAATTTTTAGTTACACACGAAAAAAGTTTAAGTTATGAAGCGAAAAGCAGTCTCGAATGGTTTTTCCGAAAATTAGTTTCAAGAAGCTACATTGAAGTTCGACAGCTCAACAGAACAATCATCAGATTTGACTGTTTAACTAGAAGAATAACTATTCCTGTAGTTGGGACGTTTTTCTTGCCAGTGTTGGAAAACAGAGAAAACTCTTTAAGAGAAAGGAGTTTAATAGTGAGAGTCTTCTGATATGTGTTCCCTTTTATTCACCTATCTAACACACTGCTTATGTCAACCCTCTGTCTTCTTTCACATATATGAACATTTATATATGATATTATTCTAGTCTCCGATCTGGTTAACTCGATTTTACTCCCTACTCAACCCCATCTCTTCGTACCCAGCAGCAATATACTGTAATACTAACTTTATATTTGTCGATGGATTACTGTAATATTAACTGTATCTCTTTCGGTCGATTACTGTACTAACTGTAGGTTTGTCGGTGAATTACTGTGATATCAACTTAAGGTTTGTCGGTGAAGCGGCTGACACCGCGGTCCCTTTCGGAGCCCTCTCCTCTTCCTTCGGCGAACGCACTTGTCTTCTCAAGAGATGATCGATGGCTGATAATGGCGACGGATAGAATGGTTATGAGGTGGCTACTGTAATTCTATTCTGTTAGAGATTATCAGAAGTGATTTTCTTGTTTGCTTGAGAAATTCGCAAAAAAATAACAATCTGAACATCTATAATCAATCAACTAAAACTGATATAGCCGGTTATGACCATGACTATGTAGAGAATTCATCTTGACTAATTGTCATTATCAACTAAAAATCAAAAGCTCTTGTGTAATTTTACAGGGCGAGAACTGAAAGATTTGAAGAGCCTGAGACAGTTTGCGTTTTGGGTAAGTGCTTACTAGTGTTTTGGGTAAGTGCTTACTAGTGTTTTGGGTAAGTGCTTACTAGTGTTTTTTAAAAAAAAATTATCATTCATCGAATTTTTCACAGGAATTATTTATCGAATTTTTTATGAATTTTGATTTTAAATCGAATTAAGTGATTAATTTACCTGGTAAAAACACAAATTATTAAAGGCTTGTCGTGGTCGTCAGTAAAAAGTTATGGGAGAAAGAGTTTAGCGAAATATTTGATGAAAAAGATCTAATTTAGAAGGAATTTGTTAAATCTCTTCGTTTGGGTTCATCTCTCGGGCGTGAATGGGATTCGTATTGATACTGATGATGGGTTCATCTCTCGGGCGTGAATGGGATTCGTATTGATACCCTTCAACTGATGATGGGTTCATCTCTCGGGCGTGAATGGGATTCGTATTGATACCCTTCAACTGATGATGGGTTCATCTCTCGGGCGTGAATGGGATTCGTATTGATACCCTTCAACTGATGATGGGTTCATCTCTCGGGCGTGAATGGGATTCGTATTGATACCCTTCTCTTCGTTTGGGTTCATCTCTCGGGCGTGAATGGGATTCGTATTGATACCCTTCTCTTCGTTTGGGTTCATCTCTCGGGCGTGAATGGGATTCGTATTGATACCCTTCTCTTCGTTTGGGTTCATCTCTCGGGCGTGAATGGGATTCGTATTGATACCCTTCAACTGATGATCCAAGCTCACTACCATTAGGCCAAATTGCGAAACGAAGCAAGATGCATATGCATAGTTGATCGAATACACAAATATTTAATATATTCATTATACTATTTAAGATGACAAATGATTGAACTATCGCACAGAAAAAAATACCAATTTGTCCCCGTGGTGTAATGGTAACACGCGCTCCCGGTTTGAGTCGAGATGGTCTGGGTTCGATTCCGCCCGGTGGACTAGCTTTTTTCTGTGCGATAGTTCAATCATTCGTCATCTTAACCAGGCGTCACTGCCTTTAAACTGTGTAACTTAGAATTTGAAAATTTATAATATTTAATATTCAGAAGATGCTTGCATCATCACCCATCTCTCCGTCTCCCCCGCGGTGGACTGTTTAGTAGTCATAACATCAAGAGGGTCGCTCTACCGTATCCCAATTCCTCCTTCCTCTTCCCTGCCAATCAGCCCTCCAACCGCTCTCCCACTCCCCGTGCTTCCAATAGATGCGGCGTTTGGCGCCGACGGCGCTTTGTTCGTGCTCTCAGCAGACGCTTCCAAGCCGACGCAGCCTACCCTGTTTGAATTCCCTCCGAACGACCAAAAGCCACAGAGAAGCTGGTGCTCCAGGCAGTTTTTCGATATGGGCTGGATTGCTGCGATAAGCGCCGGGGAGAATATGCTACTGGTCGCGAGCGATGAAGGAGGATGGGCCACACTTACACAAACAAAGTCAGTCTTGTCTAGTTTGGGGGAGGAAGGGGGATCGTAGTCCAGATCGTAAATCGTAGCATGATCACCTTCATAGCCTTAAGAGCTCTCTCAATGACGCTCTATCTTTCATAATTTCCTCTCTCTCTCTCTCCCCTTACTGTCAGTCTTGGACCTTCCACCGATGGCAGTTATTGTTTCGAAGATCACAAAACAACATTATTTCTCCATTAGCCGGCTTTTTACAGTTATAATAGCTTGATGCAGCTTAAAAAATGGGTGAATAAGAAGAAAAACACATGGAAGATAATGGATCGATTTATATATTGAGAAGAGGTGGCAATTGTATGAACTCAAAAAAAACTTCAAAAGGAAATGATATTAGTAATGGAAGAAATTTTAAGCTAAGGATAGGTAAGGACGCGAGTTAAAGTGAGGTGAGCATAAATTTTCAGCACAGTTGTAAATTTTTGGAAACGACCGTTTTTCGAACGATGGAGTCTAGAATAATGATTAGCTATCTCTTCCCCGCTTCTAACCTCCAGATCGCTTCTCATTATTCCAGACTCTCCCGCTTAAAGAGCGGTCGTTCTTTTCAAAATTTCAACAGGTGAACAATGGGTACGAGATCAAAAGATTCTTTCATACAACCCGAAAAAAGGCGTGTAGATCAAAAATACTAATAATGAAGGAACTGCAGACTTTAGTGAGTACAACAACGTGAAGTACAAACGTAAAACTCGGATAAATTTTTCGTATCGCGCATAATTTTGCGCTAAGATTTCAACGGTAGTGCGCATTACAGTAACAAACCGAAGACAGAAACAAGTTCAGGCAGAATCGAGCTCAAATTTGGCGCGAGGGTCAGGTGAAACAACCGAAGAGCGGGGAAACTGCGACAAAGGAGGGTGGATACGTGAACAGCATGAGGCGCGATGTGCTTTGTCTCGCGACGGCGGTGCGCCAGAACAGTACCTTGAGGGCATACTCCGCCATTCCATCCCAACCCATAACGCAACCATTCTCCGCGAAACGATATGGTCTCAGATAAACGATTGACCCACAGAAAAGAACCGTTCGTAGCAGTGTTGAATCTATTTCGATGGTAAGAGTTGCCTCTGGGTATTTTGCGAAAGTTCCAGAGAGCTTGCAAGCATTTTTATTGTTATAGACTATAGATGGAAGCTCCAAGTTTTACGTTAATGAGGGCGATATACTACGCTTCTGTGGGAGCTCTGGGGACGTCTGTAATAGCTTTAAGAGAAATAAGAGTTTCTACATTCGCTCAAGAACTTTATGTTTTTGACTGAGGGTTTTAGTTTGCAAGGTTCTTGTTGTTACTGTTATTTGCGCATAGATTACTGTTTGCGCAGAGATTACTGTTTTTCTGCGCTACTTGTTGATTTTTACTGTTCTCATTCATCAACTTTTTCTTTATTTTTGTTGTTGAATGATGTATAAAGTTGTTATTGTTATTTTGTGTTGAAAAACATTTCACAGTTTTTCTGCTGAACAATTTATTACTTGAGGTGCATTGAACCGTTTCTCCCGTTTTATCATTTGTTTTAACATCATACATGGAAAGTAAAGTCAATCGATTAATTTTAAGGATAATTTACAGAGATGACGAAAGCTTCTGAGAGGTTAGCATGAAAATGAATTATTACCTTCGAAGATGTTTGAGATAGAACTTTTGGTCTAAGAATTCTGTGGTCCTTTTCAATCTTTCTTCACTATTTAAGAGATCATGGGCCGTATGCACGTACAATTTTTGGTAGGTAATGATAAAGAAAATGGTGTAAAACTGTTCTAAGATAACACTGTTTTCTTCATTATTTCCCGCCAAAAATGGTACGTGCATACGGCCGCAGAAAGAAAAAAATGTTCCGGTTTTTTAATTATTAGAAATTTTAGTCACCATGTTTTCCAACTTTGAAATTTGAAATGTTTTTTCTGTGGTTGAGTCGATACATGCGCTCGTCTTTCCGGATCAGAAGGAAAGATTTGTGAGATTGATCTCTCACGAGGACCGTGGTAGATAGTGAATTGATAATCAGATTAATGTATGCGCTCTCAGAGATCTTGCCAATAATGTCAAGAACTAGAGATAATTATTTAGAGGATATTGCATAGGGTTTCTCAATTCTTTCAGAAATGTAAATATTTACATACTTTCAGAATTATTTAGAAATTAGTAAATATTAATTGTATTCTAATTGGTTATACGTTTCTTTCTTGAAAAAGTCGATTTTTGTACAGAGGCATCCCGGCAATTGGCAGTATAATATCGGTAGATTGCGGCATCGATGGCTACTACCAAGGAAGATTAATAGAGAACGATTTCTCTAATAACACTATAACTCTGGAGGCTGCGCTAAGGTTGCTTTTGGTGCGCCATTAGCAAAAGTGCCTCGGAGTCACATGACACTTGAGCCAACACGGAGAATAATTTTCTGTGATTTACTAATTTGCTTTAGCAAACCTGACTACATTTATTTTCGGTGTTGGCTTAAGTGTCATGTCACTTCTTAAAGGCCCTTTTGAGATCAAAATTTTTTGGCAAGTGTAGCTCAGTCATAGGTTAAATCGGCACTTTTGCACTTCAGTCATCTCCCCTAAAAAACGTCTCCACTATTTTTTGACAAATTTAGTCATTGAATTGACAAAAATTAATAAGATGAGAAATTTTCTTATGCGGTCTCGTTAGCCTAAGCCGTACGGCCTCGTTAGCGTCACCTTTGCCTAAGCCTAAGCGAAAAAAACAGAGTAATTACTGAATACAGATGATTTTTCAAATGAATTTTTTTCACATTTTCGAACACTTCAGATCCAGCTTTGCACTTCTCAGAATCGTTTTTAGCTCGTAAAGTAACCCTAGAAAAAGTTTCATGCAAAAAAATGCGAATTCGACGGGACCACTATATTACAGCATCGCCGAGGTTCCATGGGTCATACGTCTGACTTAATAACATTTACAAAAAAATATTTTTACATTAAAACAATAATTTTTACATTAAAAAAACGCTTAGGCTTAGGAAAAAGTTTACGCTAACGAGTCCTTACGGCTTAGGCTAACGACACCGTATCAAAAATGCCACTCTCATCTGACCCAATTGAACCTCTGGTAGGGGGGTACCTAAAGTGAAGAAGTTCCGCTCGATGACAGTTTTCTCGGTTTTTCTTCTTGAAACTGTTTAGCAAACGACTAAGTATTATTTAGGCACTTTGTTACTTGGGGGGCCGCACTATATGGTACATGGAGGGCAGGTCACTTTACAGTGATGTTTTCGCTAAGGGTTAGGTAAAATGTATGCTAAAGCGGCCGTCCGGCTTAGGATTTGAATGTTTATTCCGTTCTAGGGACGGTATCCCAGTCGGTAATTCGGTGAAGATGAGTTCAACGGCATGGACGCAGTTGAGAGTGTTGAGACCACCGCCCTGCGGAGGGCTTCCAGCGTCGCCCTTCAAGCAGGTTCATTTGTTTATACATTCAGTTATTCATAGATTCAGTTAATCATTCATCGAAGCATTCAGTAGTCCTATACATTCAGTCATGTATACATGTCATTCATTCAAAATTTCGTTATGCTATGTAATCATTGGCGACACATTTACGGCAAGAATGCGCTTCTGAGATTTTTTTTTTGTGGACATAACTTAATCTTAGGAAGCGACGTAGGCTTTCAGTTTTACCCAGAAAAAATGTTTTACTGTTTTTTTTCACGAGTTTTTTGGGGGAAAACTGAATCTAATACTACTCGGATAGCACAATAACTCTAAAAAAAAAGTTGTATCCAACGATCAGAGCTCAATAATTTCCTGTTCTTCTTAACCCTCTACACTTGCCTAAAATGTTCGACAATTTTCAAGATCATCACCATCAAGCACTTGAAAATCATCCATAATTTTATGACATGAAGTTTTTGAAAAAGCATCAAGAAAGATTCCGGGCGTGGCATAATGGTAGTGTGATAGACTATTGTGCGAAGATTCCCGAGTTCGACTCCCACCCCGGACAGATCCACCAAAACCAAGGGGTTAAGAAATGTTGGTAGTGCTCATGCACGAATCTGACTCTTCTCACTGCTGCTCATCACACTAGCAGTGATCTAGCACGCAGCCACTGGTTCTACCAGGATAGGTATGTCCTGCACCTCAGGGGAGCGCGTACCCTGCCGCGAGGCGGAAACAAGCGCGAGAAAGATAATTTTATCAAGAAATATTAGAGAACAAAACAGAGAATATTTTTAGTGCGTTTGTTTACTGTAATTGGCATAGTGCCAATATGTCTGTCTTCACACATACAGCACAATGACAGTCTGGAATTGGGGAGGGGTAAAGGTGAAGCTGAGCCAAATTTCCAGTATGAGAAGATCTTGGAATTCAAAGAAAACAGTGTCCACCACCTGAGCCTTAACGGTCTAGTTAGTATAAACTTTTGCCTGAGCGAATTTCGATAAAAGTAATCTTATCACTCTCACTCATTCACCTTATCACGACACTTTGTACCTGCCACCCTTTTATCGCGTCATTTTGTTGTTTTTTCTGAGGCTCAGGTAATATTCCGCTAACAAGGCTGTACGGCTTGGGTAAGAAATCGCATGAAAAAAAAATTACTCTTAACATCAATTTTGCCGATTTGATTACAGAAAAGTAGCGAGTACAAAGTATCGGTGTTTTTTCACTGACTGCACTAAAACCCATCTACATATTTTTAACATTAACCTTTTATCCGAGCGGAAGAGTCTAGAATAAGAATTAGTTTCACCTTTCCCGCCCAATCCCTATAGCTCGCTTTATATTTTTTCAGACTCTTTAGCTAGATGAGGGTTTTTTTCTTCAAATTTTAAAAAATTGCAAGTGACTCTTGTTATTCATTTCTTCCTTTTCAGAAGAGAGAGCAAGAACAGGCGATAAAACACATCAGCGGAGCTCAAGAAGATATATTCAACAAAAGTCAGATTTTTCTTCAAAGGAACTGTATTTGTTTTTTGTACGAATTTGAATGATGATAATCCAGTGTGAGATTGAGAAGTTACGTGAAAAGAATATCCAACCTTTGTTTTAAATTTTTGATCTTGATTTTCAAAAATATGAGATATAATCAATATATTTATATATCGATTTGATGTGCATTGTTGAGGTGGCCGAACCGCTTCCTCCTCTTCCGGCATGGAATTCGTGAGGGAAGAGAGTGTGAAGAAGACGACGGATGATGAGAGAGAATGGAAGGGCAGAGAGAGCAGGCGGAGGAACTCGGAGGGCGGAGAGGCCTCTCCCGAGTCCACCACCATGAGCAGCCCTACCATGTTGGTCTACCGAAAGCGGAAAGATTTCCGCCGGCCATAAGGCCATAAAGTTCACTGGAAGGAAGGAATTTTTTATTCCGCCCTGGGAATCGGCAGCAGGGTGGTTCTCTAACCCGGAATACGCATAAAGTCTATGCGCTTTCCAGAGAAAATAAAGATTCACAGGACATTCTCTTCGTTCCACCGCACGCTTAAAGTCCCTATGCATATTCTGCGGTTTTCTGTGAAGTTGTTTATTTGATCTAGCTGCTTTTTTGCGGGTTAGTGATAAACAGCTCTATTCGAATTTCCGTTCTTAACCAGCTTGTATTCTTTTCGCGACCGACCCTTCCCTTCTTACGCGATCTATTGCTCTCCTTATCCTTGTTGTTGTTGTTGTCACGCTATGCGTCGTCCGTTGGCGGTGGCTCCGGTTGAAGCCGGGTCGGGAGACCTAGGAACTCGGCGGCCTCGATGGGTTTGTACCAGAGGGCGGAAACATCGAGGGATGTTGGAGACATCGAACAGATGACATGTGTCGGGACCAGGCAATCCGCAGTCTGGACACATGTCTTGGGTAGTGGGGTCCAGGCGGTTCCCATCGGAAGGTGACAGTGACCTGATCTGAGCTGGCATAGGGTGCGGGGAGTGGATCGGGTAGGGAAACTTCGTCCTTCGAGATCCTCGGTGGATGGTCGTTAATGATCTTGTTGAGTGGGGCACTGCTGATGGCACGTGTGACGTGAGCTGTATGGATCGAAGACAGCAGGAACCTCTTCTGGCAAGGCTGGTGGGATCTCCATGAGGTGCGTGGGGTGACGTCAGCGAGGAGGGGGAGACCTGGACGGATCTTGCGTCTTTCCTCGGGTTGAGAAAGGATGGCGTGGTTGGAATGAGATGAATCGAAGAGGGCTGAGGCGAGGAATTGGCATGATAGCAGCCTCTGATGGTCTTCCACACGGAGTAGTTCCGTCTCGGTGTGTGGGTGGTGGAGGGGGGAGGAGCGGGTCACGCCTTATCCTTGCTCGAGGCATTCTATGTATTCAATCATCGACAAGAGCTGAAGGTTTCAAAACCAGTTCTTGAACTAGTATTTTGAACTTTGAAAAGCTTCTGTGTAACGCATTGTTAAATTTCACTTGAGCTCTAGTATCTAGGAGTTTTTTTCTAAACATAGCTCACCAGCACATGTCAAAAATTAAAAATTGACCGCTTTTCCGACCGGGGGCCAAAAATTATAAGAATCAGGGGTTTTTCAGTGTGCAAGAAAAATTTACAGACACCCGCCAAATCCCGAGAAAATTTTTTTTTCACATAAGGGTCCCCCTTTCCATTTTTCAAACAGAGATACGCGGTTGGAAAACGAATGTTTTGCAAAATTAACCTGAGATTTTGTTGTTGAAGGTTTGTTTCTCGGGTCTGTCCTCATCAGGGTGTTTCTTAGCACCCACACAACTTTTTCAAGCGCATAGATTTTCTAAATTTTCAGAGTTCAACATTCAATTTTCCCAATGATTTGGAATTTTCCTACGAAAAATCCAAGAAAAATTTTTTTCCAAGCGATCAAGATTTAATGTTTTTTCGGGTTTTTTGGAGAGCGCATAGATTTTTTTACCCGGAGTGCGGGTCAAAGAAACAGCCTGCTCCTCATGTTTAAAAAAAAAACAAACCCCACGAAATTTTTGTTTTGCTTTTCACATAAGGGTCCTCTCTTGTGTTTAAAAAAAAACAGAGACCCGCCGACAGAGGGTCTTACATGACCATTTAACTCCTGATGAGAAGCAAGCGAGAGGTGAAGCGCAGTAAAATAAGAGAGAGCAATTATCTGCTTCGATGAACCGTCATTTTTGAATTTTCTGAGAAATACTGATTAGCTATGTTCATAAAAGATTGTTTTGTTACCGTTGGAGAGTGCATGTCTGGAAGATAACTGCTAGGCGGAACTTGGTGTGCTTTTCTAACGCACTAAAAAGTTCTGTTTCAAGGGATACTTTTGTGAGAAAGGAGCCGCATGGGCTTGCCCCAACGCCACATTTCCGGAAGTTTGAACCTCAGGTGTGTGAACTAACGGTTTTATTAATGGATAACTTGATAGTTTATCGAATTGAAGATCAATATTGAGTTCACTATCGGAGGATGAATTGTTTAGAGTCTTCGCATGAATTATAGAAAAAAGGGGCTCAGAAACGAGGATGATTGGAAAAAAGGGGCTCAGAAACGAGGATGATTGGAAAAAAGGGGCTCAGAAACGAGGATGATTGGAAAAAAGGGGCTCAGAAACGAGGATGATTGGACAGGTGAATGAAATATCTTAATTCTAGACTCCCCCGCTCAAAACAGTAGTTTTTTTTTCGAAATACCTATGAATACAATAATGCTACACGATAACTGACACATATTTTATGTGAGGTGAAGGAGGTGCTGTTGTTATTTTATCATCATGGAATATTCTTGAGCAAAATGGCCTATTTACCCGCGGTTCGGGTATTATTCAGTCTTCCTCTGGAGAACTTGCTTGCAAAAAGTTTTTTGCAAAACTGGACGGCATCCAATAGTCGATGTTTTTCACTCGGTGTTTTCTCTGTCTATCGAGCTAGTTTCAATTCATTCTCGATCTCTTCTCGAACTTTCACTCAATCGAAGGTCAAAAATATAAGAAATTTGTCTAGGTTTTCTCTTTGAATGAGCAGTCTTTTTCTTAGTTTTTATCAGTGCGAGTGTTCCTTTGACCTGGTTCTTCAGGTACCTCAGCCCAGGAACCTGGTAACGCATTCATCAATGAGGTACTCATCCAGAATGCGGAGAGCAGGTCTTTCTCATTACCGATATATTTACCACAGAAAATCAGAATTCAGGTGAAATTACCAGCTTTCATATTGAAGAAAAGGAAAAGACTTCGTTTTGTTGTTGATAGTCTTTTTAAAATGTTTTGTGTTGTAAAAAAAATAGCGAGAAAAACATTGAATAAGGAATGGCTTGATAAATTACAATGTTTGCCTCAATTTAGACGTCAGTATTGAAATGAGGAGCTAAGCAGTTCAGGAGGCTTGAAGGTTTCCCGAGAAAAGTACATTTGCCGTGAAAATCAGTGTCTTCCTAGATAAAAAAAATCATATTTACAGGTCCATCGGGTATTCCGACATTGGATGCTCGACGTGGAAGAGATGCGGGAGGCAGCATGAAAGCGGGCGATCTTAGCCGCCCACTGGATTTTGATCTTTTAGAAAGCGACTTCGACTTCGAAGAAAATCTCAAGCTTTTTAAGAAAGAGGTTTAAACACAAAAAGAATTGAACGAGCGCCGTTGAAGCTCTAGCAGAATAAGTGAACGAGCGCCGTTGAAGCACTAGCAGAACAAAGTGAACGAGCGCCGTTGAAGCACTAGCAGAACAAGTGAACGAGCGCCGTTGAAGCACTAGCAGAACAAGTGAACGAGCGCCGTTGAAGCTCTAGCAGAATAAGTGAACGAGCGCCGTTGAAGCACTAGCATAACAAAGTGAACGAGCGCCGTTGAAGCACTAGCAGAACAAGTGAACGAGTGCCGTTGAAGCTCTAGCAGAACAAGTGAACGAGCGCCGTTGAAGCACTAGCAGAATAAGTGAACGAGCGCCAATGAAGCACTAGCAGAACAAGTGAACGAGCGCCGTTGAAACTCTAGCAGAACAAGTGAAGAGCGCCGTTGAAGCACGAGCAGAACAAGTGAACGAGCGCCGTTGAAGCACTAGCAGAACAAAGTGAACGAGCGCCGTTGAAGCACTAGCAGAACAAGTGAACGAGCGCCGTTGAAGCACTAGCAGAATAAGTGAACGAGCGCCGTTGAAGCACTAGCAGAACAATTGAACGAGCGCCGTTGAAGCACTAGCAGAACAAGTGAACGAGCGCCGTTGAAGCACTAGCAGAACAAGTGAACGAGCGCCGTTGAAGCTCTAGCAGAATAAGTAAACGAGCGCCGTTGAAGCATTAGCAGAACAATTGAACGAGCGCCGTTGAAGCACTAGCAGAACAATTGAACGAGCGCCGTTGAAGCACTAGCAGAATAAGTGAACGAGCGCCGTTGAAGCACTAGCAGAACAATTGAACGAGCGCCGTTGAAGCACTAGCAGAATGAGTGAACGAGCGCCGTTGAAGCACTAGCAGAACAAGTGAACGAGCGCCGTTGAAGCACTAGCAGAACAATTGAACGAGCGCCGTTGAAGCACTAGCAGAACAAGTGAACGAGCGCCGTTGAAGCACTAGCAAAACAAAGTGAACGAGCGCCGTTGAAGCACTAGCAGAACAAGTGAACGAGCGCCGTTGAAGCACTAGCAGAATAAGTGAACGAGCGCCGTTGAAGCACTAGCAGAACAATTGAACGAGCGCCGTTGAAGCACTAGCAGAACAAGTGAACGAGCGCCGTTGAAGCACTAGCAGAACAAGTGAACGAGCGCCGTTGAAGCTCTAGCAGAATAAGTAAACGAGCGCCGTTGAAGCATTAGCAGAACAATTGAACGAGCGCCGTTGAAGCACTAGCAGAACAATTGAACGAGCGCCGTTGAAGCACTAGCAGAATAAGTGAACGAGCGCCGTTGAAGCACTAGCAGAACAATTGAACGAGCGCCGTTGAAGCACTAGCAGAATAAGTGAACGAGCGCCGTTGAAGCACTAGCAGAACAAGTGAACGAGCGCCGTTGAAGCACTAGCAGAACAATTGAACGAGCGCCGTTGAAGCACTAGCAGAATAAGTGAACGAGCGCCGTTGAAGCACTAGCAGAACAAAGTGAACGAGCGCCGTTGAAGCACTAGCAGAACAATTGAACGAGCGCCGTTGAAGCACTAGCAGAATAAGTGAACGAGCGCCGTTGAAGCACTAGCAGAACAAAGTGAACGAGCGCCGTTGAAGCACTAGCAGAACAAGTGAACGAGCGCCGTTGAAGCACTAGCAGAATAAGTGAACGAGCGCCGTTGAAGCACTAGCAGAACAAGTGAACGAGCGCCGTTGAAGCTCTAGCAGAATAAGTAAACGAGCGCCGTTGAAGCACTAGCAGAACAAGTGAACGAGCGCCGTTGAAGCTCTAGCAGAATAAGTGAACGAGCGCCGTTGAAGCACTAGCATAACAAAGTGAACGAGCGCCGTTGAAGTACTAGCAGAACAAGTGAACGAGCGCCGTTGAAGCTCTAGCAGAATAAGTGAACGAGCGCCGTTGAAGCACTAGCATAACAAAGTGAACGAGCGCCGTTGAAGCACTAGCAGAACAAAGTGAACGAGCGCCGTTGAAGCACTAGCAGAACAATTGAACGAGCGCCGTTGACGCACTAGCAGAACAAGTGAACGAGCGCCGTTGAAGCTCTAGCAGAATAAGTAAACGAGCGCCGTTGAAGCACTAGCAGAACAAGTGAACGAGCGCCGTTGAAGCTCTAGCAGAATAAGTAAACGAGCGCCGTTGAAGCACTAGCAGAATAAGTGAACGAGCGCCGTTGAAGCACTAACAGAACAAGAGAACGAGTGCCGTTGAAGCACTAAAAGAACGAGTGAACGAGCGCCGTTGAAGCACTAGCAGCACAAGTGGACGAGCACCGTTGAAGCAGTGAACGTGCGCCATTGAAGCACTAGCAGAACCAGTGAACGAGCGCCGTTGA
This sequence comes from Allodiplogaster pararmata, assembly GCA_964056735.1. Classification (NCBI taxonomy): domain Eukaryota; kingdom Metazoa; phylum Nematoda; class Chromadorea; order Rhabditida; family Diplogasteridae; genus Allodiplogaster; species Allodiplogaster pararmata. Next base: position 38,367,562 of record OZ057407.1, on the reverse strand, counting down.
AGCACTAGCAGCACAAGTGAACGAGCACCGTTGAAGCAGTGAACGAGCGCCGTTGAAGCACTAGAAGCACAAGTGAACGAGCGCCGTTGAAGCACTGGGAGAACATTAAACGAGGGTTTGCCGCAGCACGAATTGGCATGCGCCGTTTGAGTATCGGAACCCCAAGTATTTAGAAGGGCCTCTGAAAAGATTCAAGGGAAGTCAAACATACTCGAGTATGAATGATTTTTTAGAGTGAGAACTGGAATAAGACATAATTCAACAAGTATTCAACAAAGCTTTCCGTTTGTCATCTAACCCAACTTTTTCTGTGCATTGACATGTTGAATCGTCGACAAAACTAAGTGAACTCTTGATATAAATGATTTCAACCGTGCCTTCACGATGATAACGCGGGGGTATTACCCTTAGGGTACATACACATCAATGAATTTATCGCGTACCCTCAACTTGAAGCTCATAAAATGCTCTGAAAATGTTATAAGAAAGACTTGATTTCGTCAGGATATCGATCCAGAGTACTATGACCGATTTGAAGCGCCGAAGGCCTCCAATAACTTTGCTCATTATGAGAATATCATCGACGATCCCAGCCGGTTGGTTCCTCACTTCTTAAGATGGGAAGGGAGTTGTACTGTAATTGAAAGAGTACTGTGATGTTGAGAATATAGTCTTACCGTAGATCAAAATCATTCTGAGGGCGTATTAATGTAGGTGATTGAGTAGGGTAGTTCGAGATTTGAAAGGCGAACGTTTTGATTCCATTTTTGCTCTATTACACGCAGCAGAAGGTTTTTTTTATTGTTTACGGACTGTTGTAAAAAAAACAAAAACAACAACAGTGTTTTGAGAACACATCTCTGCTAAGAAAAATTCAAAACATGAATGAAGAAACCAAAGCCTTTTAACGGCGGTCTGACATGGGCATTCTTCTTCTTCTTCCTCGCGCTTGTTCCCGCCTCGCGGCAGGGTACGCGCTCCCCTGAGATGCAGGTCAGACCTATCCTGGTAGAACCAGTGGCTGCCTGCTAGATCACTGCTAGTGTGATTAGCAGCAGTGGGGAGAGTCAGATTCGTGCATGAGCACTACCAACATTTCTTAACCCCCTTGGTTTGGGTGGATCTGTCCGGGGTGGGAGTCGAACTCGGGACTCTTCGCACAATGGTCTATCACACTATCTATCACATGGGCATTATAACTGTGATTTGAGGTGTACTTCTTGGACGAATATCGTGTCGAAGAAAGCCTACTCGGAAATCGATAGTGAGGTCATCAGGGACAGGAAAACGGTGGACGTCCCTGAGAAAGTACTGTAGAGAAGATATACGGTGGCCCAATCAATCTCCAAGGCTAAGGAAGAGTGAATAGAATTTTCTGTAAAGAAATATCCGGCTCATGAGTTATTAGCAAAAAATAATTGAAGTCAATAAAACTTCAGGTATTACTTTCTCGTTTGTCTTTTTCATTCTTTCTCTCTCTCTCTCTCTCTCTCTATCTCTATCTATCTCTCTATTTCCCTCTCTCTCTCTATCTCTCTCTCTCTCTCTTCCTCTTTCTTTTCTTCTCTGACCATTTTCTTCTCTTTTTTATCCTGCCATAACCTTCCCCTTAAACGTGAGCCTTACTTTTTTTTTCTTCTCTTGCTTGGCTTCTTATTAGGCCTACCGCCCATTTTGAATTTGAATTCCATTTTCTTGTTTTTTTTGTTGTTGTTGAGTGCACGGTATGTCTGAACAAGCTGAAGTAAGTTAATGGCAGACAATTCTTTTTCAACTCATGAGCTTCTTAGATTTAAAGTTTCTTCCTTTCTGTGGTTGAAACTTATGATATTGAACGTGTTCTCAAAACTGCCCGAGTTTTTCATAGTTGTCGAGTGAGTGGGAAGGTTTTCAGGTAAGCTCGCGCCGCCGCCGTCGCTCCTCTTTCTCGTGTCGGATAGTTGTCTCGAAGCTGGCGCAGTGCGAAGGAGGCGCTCGAGTACCGGTGCTAGAAGAGAGGGAGAAAATGAGAATGGCCAAGGTACGGTAGTTTATAGTCCTTCAAAGGTGTGGTTTAACTGTGGAAAGAACGTCCACTCTCCGAGCGGGGGAGTCTGGAATAATGAGAAGCGAGATGAACGTAAAGAGCGGAGAAGTGTTAGCTAGTCACTATTCTAGACTCCATCGCTCGGTCGTTTTTCTAAATTATTGACAGTGCTGGTGACCTATGCGGTTGTCTGAAGAGAGGGAGAAGATGAGGATGACCAAGGTACGGTAGTTTGAAGAGAGGGAGAAGAACGGGATGGCCAAGGTTCGGTAATTTGAGGAGAAAGAGCAGATGAGGATGACCAGTGTGTGGTAAATTGAGATGAGAAGAAGATGAGGATAGTTTAGTTAAGTTAGTTCGTAGTAATATTAATGCTTCGTTAAAATGAGCAGAGGGCTGCAAAGAGCTAGAAAGATATGGATGGGGTTTCCTCAAGAAACAATGGAAGTCTTGGTCCAATATATGTAAATGCTTGTATCTGCCGATGGGACGTGTTTAGTGAAGCACTCTAATTTTTGGGCGAATTAAGGTTACAGCTGAGAATACTAGGATAGGCCTTTGTGTTTCCTCTCGAAAAAAATGGGGTCCAGAGTCATGATGATGTGCAGGTCTTAAAGTTTACTGTGTTCTTCTAGGAATATCGATCCCTCCTAAGTGAAGAGACGTACTATGCGATATTGGCAGATCGAATTCTCCAGTTCATGTTCAACATAATTTCTCGGTAACTTTTTTCATTGAAAAAAATCGAAATTTAAACGTAATAAGGGCAGGTGAGACGTAGAATAGCAATAGCAAAGAGTAGGAAGAAAAAGAAGATTCAGAAAGGATGAGAAATTGGAGATTAAAGTTGGGTGAAAGAGTACAAAACTAGAGAATAGGACTGCGGCAAAGATACATGTTGATAGTATGTCTAAAATGTGTTTTAGTCGTAATGAGAACTGTTAGATATCAAATATGCTTTATCAAAAAGGCGTCACTGCGTTAAAACAATGTCACTAAAATATTTTAGCAACTGTTTTCTTTCTAAGAATCATGTTCTTGATCATGATGATGCGCAGGCTCTCCTAAATTTTTTTTTACTGTGTTCTTTCGAAGTTGTATCAAGATAGAGATTGATTACACTCAGATGTTCGCTGCTTGTGGAGAGAGCGGCGATTGTTTGCCCGCCGTCAGATATTAGTACGCTACTCGAAAGACTTCTCCTCCAGCTTACGGCCAGGTTACACTCATCAATACTTCTTTTGGCAAGATCGTTAACTCATTACGCCTCTCAAACCGTGTGCAATGGACAATACAACGCCAAATGAAGCAGTCCAATACCTCCCTTTGCCCTCACCTCGCCCATGCCACGATAAAGAAATAAATAAATAAAAATAGCAAGTATTTCACGGCTCGTTTGTTTCTGTTTTACTCAAATTTTGCATGCTTTCAATTTTCTAAATCTTTTTGTTATTCTTTTGTGTTGGAAATGTAGATTCCCACGGCAATCGATTCTTGTGAGAGGAGTAATTCAGTCTCCACTTCAGAGGTTGCCGCGTTTCTGTTTTTGGAGCGGCGATAGAGCAGGCCTTACCGCTGGTCGAGTTGGTCACGAGTGTCAGGGATCTGCCATGTGATGCGCAGGTTATCTAATCAGATGATACGTTGAATTGTGTATGGGCTTGAGTTGGAAGAATTACATCATCCAGTTTTCGCCAATTAATTTTTTTCTTGCGTATAAAGAAGTAATAAATTATTGGAAGCGTATTTATATGAAGTCAGTCTTTACTGAGAAATTCGGAAAAAGGAATCATCGACCAGTGAGTAAACATCAATTTTAATTTGTAAGGTTTTCTGTTATACTACTTTTTTTGATTTTGTGTTCCAAGTTCTCAAGCTTCTCTAGAAGTTTCATGGAGGTCAATAGTAAACCATTTACCTTTCTCCAAATAATCTTGAGAATGTTTGCACTTCCTGAGTTTTTTTGTTCATCCATCCATCTGCGAAAATCGGGAAACTTTTTGGATTATTAGATATTTTCAGATAATTTTGGACCTTGACCAATACGGGCTGCAGAAGAAGAAGGCTCCCGAGCTGACGAGATGGATGTCGGCTCAGCAGACTGCCAGAGTTAGAAACACATTTTTTGACCTATGGAATTTTTAATGGAAAAGTTATTGATCTTGTTCTGGATTTCTGATTTTTTTGATTTGCAGAAAAAAGGAATTAGTAAGTTTCCGAGATGTTAGATTTATATTTGCAAAATGTTCATTAAGGTGTGAGAAAGACTCTGATTATAGGTTATCTGCATTGATCACATCTGCGATGAAGAAGAGGTCACCGAGCAAGACCGAGTCAGTGTGTTTGATTAACTATACTTACATATGCATATATATATATATTTGTTTCATTCATTCCATATTATTATAAACGAAACTTTCATATTCATATGTATTCTAATTTTTTCTTTATATTTTCCTGACTACTAAGTTTTTATTAAAAGACAATAAAATTGGTTTTCCACGTCATTGTTTTTTTTGCTTCTCCGAATTGTAACTTCTTAGTCCCTACAATATTGAACAAAAGCAATTAAAATTTTTTTATTCAATTGTTGAATGAAGTTGAATATTGAATAATGTTGAGGTGCATGTGTTAGCCGTGACCGCCCTTTCTTCAGCTGTCTACAACGCCCTAACCGAGGTTGAGCCCCCCCCCCCCATTCATGTGCTGTCGTTCCGTTCAGGAAGATGTGAATAGGAAAAGGAGCGAGAAATATCAAGAAAGGAATATTGAAGATAGTGCATTGCTAAACATCAGTGGCGCAAGAGGCTTTGCACTTTAAACGAAGTGTAAAGCCGCACGTAGATCACTTGAAGCAGTGGGAATTGGCATTTGATGTTTTCAAACCTTGTGATAGACTTTCTCAAGATCGGACAACGAAGGCTAGGCAGAATAAGAGGAGTATATATATATATATATATATATAAAATATCAAGAAAAGGAATATTGAAGATAGTGCATTGCTAAACATATATATATAATGAAACTACATATTCGAATAATTGAATGATTTTCATGTGTTTTTTAAAGGTCACAGCAAAGCCAGCCCTAGGTCCGACAAGTTTCGCAGTTCTTTGTGGAGCATTAACTGTACAGGTAACTCTTTGGTATTGAATGAATTGATTCAGTATCTAGAAGAATGTATGAGGAAATACAGTATCAAAATGAATGCATCATGTAGTAATGAAAAAGGGTCAACGCTCTTTCTATTCGTAAAGAACCAGTGATTTGTAGTTAGTAGTTTGTTTTCAACCCAACGTGCCCCATTGGAAATTGAGCTGTTTTTAGTGGTTCTAAAAACATAGTTTTCGTGAAGTTTTAACAATATCCTATCCTCAAATTATAGTATAAAATTAAACCATAAACTTGGTTAATGGTTGGAAAACACACTGAAACTTTTCTGCAAAATCTTCCTTGGCGTTTGAAAAGTTGTGGGGGACAAACAATGATAGAATATATTCCTCACCATAACTGTGGATAAATATTTGTGGAATTTCGCAGAGCCCTCGAGCACATTTAGCAGTTTGTGATTTGGGTGCGCCCTATTCGTGGCTTGGAGAGGAATCAGCGGACGCGCTCGGGGCTCTCTTTGCGACGACTTTCATAGCTCCTGTAACTCTCACACCGAGTGTTTGAGTATGGAATAATTTTCAAGAGCGATGTTGACTCTGTTTTTGAAGAGAATTGGCGTTGGATGTCTTATAATAATTTCGAATAGTTTTAAATTAAGATCTTTGATTGAGATAATTTTGAATTTTTTTCTCAAAGTTCTTGGAGACAATTTCATGAGATGATCGTTTGAGGTAAGATGATGGTTCTGGTATCAAATTTGATGAGTTTTGAAAACTCAATGGGTTTAATATATGTGGTTAAGATAAACAGGTTTATCTACATAAATATGTACTACCTACATACGTCAAAGTGAAATCTCTAGAAAATACAACTTGAAGATATCATATCGATCTTTGTACTTATATACAGACTTATTTATCATTGTGTAATAACTTTTTTTTGTTTACTTGATGAAAATTAAAATAAAGAGTGAACACTTGTAGATGGGTTTTCCACTAAACTGAGAAAACACTTTTCGGAAAACCGTTTTCCGAAGGCAAAACCAGTTTGGAAGAACCCATAGTACATTTCTGTGTTGATGCGAATGTCTATCTCTTCTGTTATCATCTCCTCTCAACAAACACGCGGGTTCCTCCGTGTTGTATTGTACGAATTGTATTAAAGAAAGCATTAATAAATGCATTTAAAAGCTTTCTAGTGGCTTGGAATTTCTTCACTATAACTTTATTCCAACAAAATACAAATTTGCGAGGCTATTTACCTTTTTTTGTTTGTTCTGTTGACTCATGTTATTTTTGTTCATTGATGGGAGGTTTGGGGTGAATAACTTGAGAGAATCCATTTTTTTGTAATTTTGTCTCAATAATCCATTGAAGTTATGAGGAATTTGATGTTTTCAAAATTTATTGGTAAAACTTGAAAAATTATTCAAGAACTTGATAAGTAAATTTTTTTAGGAAAAAATTAGAAAACGAGCATAATAGTTGTTGTTGTAGTCGATCCCCAATAAGAGTAAGAAGGTACAAAAAAGGACGTAATATAATTCTTTGAGATTCTTCAAAATACCAAACGAGAGCTTGTTAGGCTGTCACTTACATGTAAATCGAAAACCATGGTTCAATATTTGTGTTTTTCTGTTTTCTCTCTTTATCATTTTCGAATAAAGAGGATTGTTTTCATGAATTGATCACGCATGGAAAGGGCATTGCTACGAAAATGCAAATGAAATATTTAGGTAAAATGTTTTGTTCAAGAAAATTGAGAAGGGTCATTTAAACTTGTCGAAAATTCTTCAAAAAACTACCAATCAGTAAGTGGTAATGGTATAAGGAGAAGGAGAGAACTTGTATAGGGCAGGAAAACGCGAAATACTGGTGATAATGAGAGGCGTTGGAGTAAAGACGAGCAAGCAATGAGAGCTTTATCGAGATTTTGAATTAAGCGCATACCATGGGACGTATGCACGTACCATTTTTTGTGTGAAATGATAAAGAAAATACATACGGCCCCATATTCTAGTAGGGCACTGTTTGCGTTCATGCCCCCCCCCTACCCGAGGTTCCATGGAGCATACGTCTGACTTATTTACTTCTTCTTAGCGTTGTCCCGCGCCGGCCGAGGTCGGAGTAGGGTCCGCTGTACGGCTTCTAGCTCTCCAGAAACATCTGTCCGTTGCGTCTTCCGAGTGGAGTCTTGCAAGGCGCAGGTCTTGGTTGAGCGTATCCATATATCTTGTCTTCGGTTTGCCTCGCGGGCGTTTGCCTGGTACTTCCATGTCAAGGGCGTGTCTTGCGATGTTGGTCGCGTCTCTTCGCATCACGTGTCCATACCATCTAACTCTCCCTTCTCGCATCTTGTCTTGTATTGGGGCAACGCCGAGTCTCCCTCTCACAATCGTGTTACGCACACAATCTAGGCGCGCACACAATCTAGGCGAGGTCTGACTCACACAATCTAGGCGAGGTCTGACTTAGTGTAAACTTTCGCCTAAGCTTAAGCGTTTTTAATGTAAAATTATTTTTTGTAGATGTAAATAAGTCATAACGTCTGACTTATTTACATCTACAAAAAAATAATTTTACATTAAAAAACGCTTAAGCTTAGGCGAAAGTTTACACTAACAAGGCCGTACGACTTAGGCTAACGAGACCGTTTCAAAAAAATGCCACTCTCATCTGACCCATCGAACCTCTGGTAGGGGGGGGCATAAACGCAAACAGTGCCTCTAGTAGGGAATCGGAAACGCTGTCACTTGCACATAATTGGAAAATCATGGTTTAATAATTGTAGAATCTGCTCTCTTTCCCGTCTCAATTGAGTGAGAAAGCGAAGTGCTCAATATGAATCAACGGGAAGCACTGACCCTCTTCCCTGCTGAGGTTTTCATTTATTTTGATTTATATGTACAAAGTTATGTGTAGATGTATTACTTTTTTAGTAAGTGAGTATTATTCATGTGAAAGGGTAGTAATCTTTTTTCGAATTCCGTTCTCACAATCAAAATGAATAGAAGTTGCATAGAATACTTGATAATCAAGGGGGAAAGGCCGTAACCGGCTTCTTCAACTAAGTGAAGTACTCATGTGATACTATATAAACCATCCCGAATCTATTAATAGCATTTTCTATCTCCCCCCACCCCTCCCCTAGTTAAGCAACCTTTTGCTTACACACACCGCCACTAGAAAGACAGTCCATGCATATCCGCTATTGTTATTGTTCACTGTCAACCGAAGTTGAATATAATCTGCGCAAGGAATAAAGAATGAATTAATGAATGAATACCTGTATAGTGCGATACTATATAAACTATCCCGAATACTTGTATAGTGCGATACCATATAAACCATCCCGAATACCTGTACAGTGCGATACTATATAAACCATCCCAAATACCTGTACAGTGTGATACTATATAAACCATCCCGAATACCTGTATAGTGCGACACTATATAAACCAACCCAAATACCTGTACAGTGCGATACTATATAAACCATCCCGAGTACCTGTACAGTGCGATACTATATAAACCATCCCAAATACCTGTACATTGCGATACTATATAAACCATCCCGAGTACCTGTATAGTGCGATACTATATAAACCATCCCGAATACCTGTATAGTGCGATACTATATAAACCATCCCGAATACCTGTGTAGTGTATTCCATTCCGAAGCCAGTGTATTCCCAATTTTTTTGAAGGCTGCAGCCCTCTGGACGACTATTTTAGCTCAGGCTCTCAAATTGGTAATCGATGAACTATAGATTTCGGGCGTTGTGTCTGATATGCGTTATAAACATGTAATTTCAAGCGTATGAGTGATGTAGCAAAAATGATTTAATTTGACACACAATAGAAAAATATAATTGTTCGATTTGAACATGGTTTCCAAATGGAAATTGCATGGATCAGAAGCGTACGCGTCGCGGCTAACGTGTTCGCTTCAATAAGAAGCGTTGAAAATAAGGCTATTGCCTTTTGTTGTTGCCTATGAGTGTATTATGGAAAATAAGGCTATTGCCTTTTGTTGTTGCCTATGAGTGTATTATGGAAAATAAGGCTATTGCCTTTTGTTGTTGCCTATGAGTGTATTATGGAAAATAAGGCTATTGCCTTTTGTTGTTGCCTATGAGTGTATTATGGAAAATAAGGCTATTGCCTTTTGTTGTTGCCTATGAGTGTATTATGGAAAATAAGGCTATTGCCTTTTGTTGTTGCCTATGAGTGTATTATGGAAAAAAAGGCTATTGCCTTTTGTTGTTGCCTATGAGTGTATTATGGAAAATAAGGATATTGCCTTTTGTTGTTGCCTATGAGTGTATTATGGAAAATAAGGCTATTGCCTTTTGTTGTTGCCTATGAGTGTATTATGGAAAATAAGGCTATTGCCTTTTGTTGTTGCCTATGAGTGTATTATGGAAAATAAGGCTATTGCCTTTTGTTGTTGCCTATGAGTGTATTATGGAAAATAAGGCTATTGCCTTTTGTTGTTGCCTATGAGTGTATTATGGAAAATAAGGCTATTGCCTTTTGTTGTTGCCTATGAGTGTATTATGGAAAATAAGGCTATTGCCTTTTGTTGTTGCCTATGAGTGTATTATGGAAAATAAGGCTATTGCCTTTTGTTGTTGCCTATGAGTGTATTATGGAAAATAAGGCTATTGCCTTTTGTTGTTGCCTATGAGTGTATTATGGAAAATAAGGCTATTGCCTTTTGTTGTTGCCTATGAGTGTATTATGGAAAATAAGGCTATTGCCTTTTGTTGTTGCCTATGAGTGTATTATGGAAAATAAGGCTATTGCCTTTTGTTGTTGCCTATGAGTGTATTATGGAAAATAAGGCTATTGCCTTTTGTTGTTGCCTATGAGTGTATTATGGAAAATAAGGCTATTGCCTTTTGTTGTTGCCTATGAGTGTATTATGGAAAATAAGGCTATTGCCTTTTGTTGTTGCCTATGAGTGTATTATGGAAAATAAGGCTATTGCCTTTTGTTGTTGCCTATGAGTGTATTATGGAAAATAAGGCTATTGCCTTTTGTTGTTGCCTATGAGTGTATTATGGAAAATAAGGCTATTGCCTTTTGTTGTTGCCTATGAGTGTATTATGGAAAATAAGGCTATTGCCTTTTGTTGTTGCCTATGAGTGTATTATGGAAAATAAGGCTATTGCCTTTTGTTGTTGCCTATGAGTGTATTATGGAAAATAAGGCTATTGCCTTTTGTTGTTGCCTATGAGTGTATTATGGAAAATAAGGCTATTGCCTTTTGTTGTTGCCTATGAGTGTATTATGGAAAATAAGGCTATTGCCTTTTGTTGTTGCTTATGAGTGTATTATGGAAAATAAGGCTATTGCCTTTTGTTGTTGCCTATGAGTGTATTATGGAAAATAAGGCTTTTGCCTTTTGTTGTTGCCTATGAGTGTATTATGGAAAATAAGGCTATTGCCTTTTGTTGTTGCCTATGAGTGTATTATGGAAAATAAGGCTATTGCCTTTTGTTGTTGCCTATGAGTGTATTATGGAAAATAAGGCTATTGCCTTTTGTTGTTGCCTATGAGTGTATTATGGAAAATAAGGCTATTGCCTTTTGTTGTTGCCTATGAGTGTATTATGGAAAATAAGGCTATTGCCTTTTGTTGTTGCCTATGAGTGTATTATGGAAAATAAGGCTATTGCCTTTTGTTGTTGCCTATGAGTGTATTATGGAAAATAAGGCTATTGCCTTTTGTTGTTGCCTATGAGTGTATTATGGAAAATAAGGCTATTGCCTTTTGTTGTTGCCTATGAGTGTATTATGGAAAATAAGGCTATTGCCTTTTGTTGTTGCCTATGAGTGTATTATGGAAAATAAGGCTATTGCCTTTTGTTGTTGCCTATTAGTGTATTATGGAAAATAAGGCTATTGCCTTTTGTTGTTGCCTATGAGTGTATTATGGAAAATAAGGCTATTGCCTTTTGTTGTTGCCTATGAGTGTATTATGGAAAATAAGGCTATTGCCTTTTGTTGTTGCCTATGAGTGTATTATGGAAAATAAGGCTATTGCCTTTTGTTGTTGCTTATGAGTGTATTATGGAAAATAAGGCTATTGCCTTTTGTTGTTGCCTATGAGTGTATTATGGAAAATAAGGCTATTGCCTTTTGTTGTTGCCTATGAGTGTATTATGGAAAATAAGGCTATTGCCTTTTGTTGTTGCCTATGAGTGTATTATGGAAAATAAGGCTATTGCCTTTTGTTGTTGCCTATGAGTGTATTATGGAAAATAAGGCTATTGCCTTTTGTTGTTGCCTATGAGTGTATTATGGAAAATAAGGCTATTGCCTTTTGTTGTTGCCTATGAGTGTATTATGGAAAATAAGGCTATTGCCTTTTGTTGTTGCCTATGAGTGTATTATGGAAAATAAGGCTATTGCCTTTTGTTGTTGCCTATGAGTGTATTATGGAAAAAAAGGCTATTGCCTTTTGTTGTTGCCTATGAGTGTATTATGGAAAATAAGGCTATTGCCTTTTGTTGTTGCCTATGAGTGTATTATGGAAAATAAGGCTATTGCCTTTTGTTGTTGCCTATGAGTGTATTATGGAAAATAAGGCTATTGCCTTTTGTTGTTGCCTATGAGTGTATTATGGAAAATAAGGCTATTGCCTTTTGTTGTTGCCTATGAGTGTATTATGGAAAATAAGGCTATTGCCTTTTGTTGTTGCCTATGAGTGTATTATGGAAAATAAGGCTATTGCCTTTTGTTGTTGCCTATGAGTGTATTATGGAAAATAAGGCTATTGCCTTTTGTTGTTGCCTATGAGTGTATTATGGAAAATAAGGCTATTGCCTTTTGTTGTTGCCTATGAGTGTATTATGGAAAAAAAAGGCTATTGCCTTTTGTTGTTGCCTATGAGTGTATTATGGAAAATAAGGCTATTGCCTTTTGTTGTTGCCTATGAGTGTATTATGGAAAATAAGGCTATTGCCTTTTGTTGTTGCCTATGAGTGTATTATGGAAAATAAGGCTATTGCCTTTTGTTGTTGCCTATGAGTGTATTATGCACCCGCCTGGTCCACCTTCCTCTCGGACTCCGCTCACGCCAAAATCCAACGTTCTCAGAACTTCGGACTCCGCGTCGTGACAGGGAATCATCAAATGGCCGACACTGACCATATTCATCGCGAATCAAAGGTCATGCGCACCAAATCCCATCTGAACATGCTCGCCGCGCAGTACCTCGCGAGATCGTTGGACCCAGAACACATCCACCACGGCCTCCTCGACTGCCCGGCGCCCCCTCGCGCAATGAAGTACAACCTCGTGTTGAGCTGCAAGAAGACTGTCGAAGCCGCGAAACAGATGTCAAAGGATCCGAACAATGGGAAATCAGTCGCAAACACCGTACACTCGATGATGGTCTCGAACGAACTCCAATCGTTGAAGGGTACCGTCATCCTGGGGGGCAGACCTCCGCCCCTTATCCAGGAAGAAGAGAAGGAGTTACCCCGCAAGACTAGATGCACGCTCAGCCAGCTCCGCTCGGGATTCAGCAGATTCATCAACAACTACCTCCACCGCATTGACGAATCCATCCCCGACGTGTGTCCCGATTGCTCTTCCGGACCTCACGACGTTGCGCATCTCTTCAACTGCCCATGCCACCCGACCGCGCTGTCTCCAATCGACCTCTGGACCAAGCCCCTGGATGTCGCAGCGTTCTTGAAAATATAAGAAGAAAAAAAAAGAAGAACAAGAAACGAAGTACACAGACGTTCTTCGAAGCCGGCTACATCCGGCAACAACAACAACAAGTGTATTATGCAAGTCCCATGGGAAACTTTGTTCAAATCAAAGTTATACTTGATGAAGAAGGGAGTGAAATGACCGGAGGAATCAGTAAAAAGACTATTGTAAAGAATAATTCGTAAAACTTTTTAAAACCTTGAGAAAAAAATTCTGATCCACTAATTAACTGCATGTGTACGAAGCAAGTTTAGTAGAGTAGTTTTAATTTGCAGGAGCGAGACAATGATACGGTACCCGAGCAGCCTTTCGTGGTGGGAGTCTTTGCGCTCAACGGGAAATACATGCATGAGTTCTGGGAGCTCTTTGTGAGTGTTTTTTCATTGCATTAACTACCATAATTCGATCAATAATGTGTGGTTGCTCACTCTTTGACAGTAGTGTCACAATAATATTGATCAAGAACAGTTTTTTTTCATATTTCAAATAATCATGCTTATTGCTGTAGAAAAGTTGATAGAAGATTAGGATGTTTCTTACTTGTAGATCAAAAACACAAATAATGGGGGAAATTAAAGATTTTGAAGTGCAAATTGTTTGCGATAAAAAATAAAGAATGCCTTGACAAACAGAATACAACGCATCCATTTTCTGACAACGATTGAGTGTTTACCGGGTTCGAAAACCGGGACCCTATTCACTATACTGTGGAGCCCGCTCTAAGACGTTTCGAACGCTTGTAGAAGAATTACAATATGCCTCCACAGAATTTGAAGTTAGTTTGTGGTGCAGTTTGCGATTTGGCTCTGGATGGCGATGACTTACATTGTGGTGCACATCTTCGCTTTCATGGTGGCGCTGGTGCAGATGAGGAATCACAAGTACATCATATTGGTCAGCATCGTACTCCCCGGTCAGTGGTCCCTCCAATTATAAACTAGAGCGCATTCATAACCAGGGTTTTTCTTTGGCCATTTCGATTTTTCTTGAAACAATACGGTATCTCCGACAGTAACAACATTCTCAAGATGTCTGTTACAGTAACCGCCCTAATTGGTACGGTATCTGTTGGTGCTATCACTTCCGCAACCCTCTCCTGGGCACTTGCATCCGGACAAAAGCAAGTTAGTTGATTTGGGATCAGGGGTTGGTTGGTCATGCCGACCCTTCGTTGTTCGGCGTCTGTTTTTTTTTATCATAAAGGGGAACCCTTTTTTGAAAAAAAAGGTTTTTCGTTAGGGGACTTTGTTTTTTTTTATCAAAAAGGAAAACCCTAATGAAAAAATTTTGGTTCTGAAGGTTTTGGAATAGCTTTTTTGAAAAATAGCTTTATCCCTGAATACCTTTTCAAAGTAGAGCTCAAAGTTTTCATTAAAGATTTTAATGAGATAACGCTGAATGAAAAGATTTTTATTGGAGTCTCTTCTTTCGAAAAATCAAAAAAAATTTACTTGAAAAAATATTTAAAAAAACTATAAAGTTTTTAACTTTGAATTTTCGGTTCTTTTTGAGAAGAATTTCACGGTGGAAAAGTTAGACTTCGACCATGAGTTAACTTACAAGTTGCAAGAATCTCATGTAGCGAGTTGACTGATTTCAGGTGTCTCCGTGGCACTGTGCGTTCCTCGGATTGGTGCAGACGGGTGTACTCGTGCTTGGTTCATTCTCCAAAGTACTGGCATCTTTGTGATAAGAGCACGCAGGAGTTTGAAGAGAAGACGTGAATGGAAATTGCAAAGCATTGAAAATTTAATTCATCGTGATGATGATTGTTGCCCATGCGGTTCCTTTGACGTTGAAAGGGGGGTCCACGAGCTCTCGGTAAAAGCTCAAGCACACAGTCACACTCACTCACTTCTCTCTCTTTCTCTCATTCACTTTTTTTTGCCATCGTAGGGGAACCTGGTTCTCAATCTAACAGCATCAGTATGCAGGTTAATTATTTTCGTATCTTGTCAAAGATGTTCAATGTTTATTATATGTAACACACAAATTATGCAATATAGTTATGCAATTATGCAAAAACCAAGGATTTCTTGACGAATGCGAGTTTTTTCTGAAAGAGATGAAGATCGGATTACGGGAATCCGCTTCAGAAAGGATTGAGATTAAGATTAGTATTTTCTTAGGGGTCTTAAATTTGAGAAAGGTAGAGAAGTGTGTATTCTTTTTGTGTTAGTTTTCTTCTCGGTTGATGTATATATTTATATACATACTAGTTGTTTCCGCATTCGCTGGCATGTCTTCATGCATAATTCACATGAAAGCATGTTTGCGCAGAGCCCGCCAGGCTTCTTCGGGTCGCTACTTGTTTCTAGAAGCAGCACTGGCTTCAAGCTTGTTGACTCAGTGGGAATAACGACACCTGAGGTGGTAAAGAAGGAGCTCCTCGAGGGAGCTAGCTTACGGGAAGGGGTGGAACATGGGTCACTCTTCTAATTCTCCCGCTCTCATCATCCATGTCTTGCTCGCTTGTCCTATCTTCACCGTTTCGCCCTCGGGTCAATCACCAGTCTCTCGTCTCTCAATGCCCCTTCACACTTGTTGTCCCCTTATTTGTTTATAATGCTGTTTTTTTCCTCATTATTTTAACTTTTTTTGAGATAAGCAGGTTTTTTAGAATAGGGAGGGAGGAAAGCGAAATTGAAATTTGCGAAGCGTAGAAGTTGACCAATGTCTTTTTTTGGTTTTTTTGGTGCGAGCAGCGAATTTGTTCTTCCGGACATTTCTAATGGAGTGTTGTGCCCTGAAGCACTGCTTACTATTTTTACGGGCACACTGAAAGTAATCGATGAAAATTTGAGGATTGAGAGAGCTATAAGGAGAGGATGCATACATATAGGAAGGGAGCTTAATCTTTTCTTCTAGCTTTTCATTACTATGCCCTCCGTTATCTCTCTTTCATTCCCCTTTTCTATTCCCCTCTGTCTTATTTCTCTCTTTTTATATTCCTTCCTCTTTCTCTGTGTCTTCCTCTCTCTCTGTTCCTCTCTGCTTTCTCTTTATTTTCTCAACACCCTTCTCCTCTATTTCTCTTCTCAGCATCTCTTTCTATTTCAGCACTTTCCCCATAATCGCTCCTTGTTTTCCCATGTTCATTTAGTCAACCTGAATGTCATTATACTAATAGGAGAAGTTATATGTATAATATAGATTCATGTATAGATGACCTATGTGTGAAGTAATATGTGTAAATATGTATATACCTATAAGTACAGGTCTCATTGAATTTAATTAAAATCGTTTTGAATAAAGTTAATTATAAATGAGCTTTAAGAACATGATCAAATAATGCTTTACACCGAGAAAACTTTTGCATCTAAAGGCACAAAAATGCGATCGAATGTGTAAATTATTCGAAGAAATATCATTAGAAAAATAGTATACTTAGAACTTTCACATTTCAATATCTGTTCTGCTACGAGCGCAGTAGTATTTTACTGTAGCTGGGAAAAATTCGATTAAACTGTCATGTGGACCAAAGTTAAGCTTAGAAGCAGGATCGAATCCATTCAATACACGGAGCGGGATCTAACTAAGCCAACTGTTAGGGACCAGGGTTGCACATTTTTCGTTTTACCGGTTTTTTTCGACTTAATCGAAAAATTCGAAAAAGTTTTTTTCGAGTTTTTGCTCAAAAAAATTTTTCCGTTTTCTCCCGACTTTTTTTCGACTTTTTCCTTCTATTTTTTTTGCTTTTTTCACTCGTTTTTTTCTCTTTCGTTTTTCTACTTTTTTTTCGAAAAAGCCTGTTAGTGACTCATCAGCGAGTCGAAAAAGCCTGTTAGTGACTCATCAGCGAGTCGAAAAAGCCTGTTAGTGACTCATCAGCGAGTCGAAAAAGCCTGTTAGTGACTCATCAGCGAGTCGAAAAAGCCTGTTAGTGACTCATCAGCGAGTCGAAAAAGCCTGTTAGTGACTCATCAGCGAGTCGAAAAAGCCTGTTAGTGACTCATCAGCGAGTCGAAAAAGCCTGTTAGTGACTTATCAGCGAGTCGAAAAAGCCTGTTAGTGACTCATCAGCCAGTCGAAAAAGCCTGTTAGTGACTCATCAGCGAGTCGAAAAAGCCTGTTAGTGACTCATCAGCGAGTCGAAAAAGCCTGTTTGTGACTCATTAGCGAGTCGAAAAAGCCTGTTAGTGACTCATCAGCCAGTCGAAAAAGCCTGTTTGTGACTCATTAGCGAGTCGAAAAAGCCTGTTAGTGACTCATCAGCCAGTCGAAAAAGCCTGTTAGTGACTCATCAGCGAGTCGAAAAAGCCTGTTAGTGACTCATCAGCCAGTCGAAAAAGCCTGTTAGTGACTCATCAGCGAGTCGAAAAAGCCTGTTAGTGACTCATCAGCGAGTCGAAAAAGCCTGTTAGTGACTCATCAGCGAGTCGAAAAAGCCTGTTAGTGACTCATCAGCGAGTCGAAAAAGCCTGTTAGTGACTCATCAGCGAGTCGAAAAAGCCTGTTAGTGACTCATCAGCCAGTCGAAAAAGCCTGTTAGTGACTCATCAGCCAGTCGAAAAAGCCTGTTAGTGACTCATCAGCGAGTCGAAAAAGCCTGTTAGTGACTCATCAGCGAGTCGAAAAAGCCTGATAGTGACTCATCAGCGAGTCGAAAAAGCCTGTTAGTGACTCATCAGCGAGTCGAAAAAGCCTGTTAGTGACTCATCAGCGAGTCGAAAAAGCCTGTTAGTGACTCATCAGCGAGTCGAAAAAGCCTGTTAGTGACTCATCAGCCAGTCGAAAAAGCCTGTTAGTGACTCATCAGCGAGTCGAAAAAGCCTGTTAGTGACTCATCAGCGAGTCGAAAAAGCATGTTAGTGACTCATCAGCGAGTCGAAAAAGCCTGTTAGTGACTCATCAGCGAGTCGAAAAAGCCTGTTAGTGACTCATCAGCGAGTCGAAAAAGCCTGTTAGTGACTCATCAGCGAGTCGAAAAAGCCTGTTAGTGACTCATCAGCGAGTCGAAAAAGCCTGTTAGTGACTCATCAGCGAGTCGAAAAAGCCTGTTAGTGACTCATCAGCGAGTCGAAAAAGCCTGTTAGTGACTCATCAGCGAGTCAAAAAAGCCTGTTAGTGACTCATCAGCGAGTCGAAAAAGCCTGTTAGTGACTCATCAGCGAGTCGAAAAAGCCTGTTAGTGACTCATCAGCGAGTCGAAAAAGCCTGTTAGTGACTCATCAGCGAGTCGAAAAAGCCTGTTAGTGACTCATCAGCCAGTCGAAAAAGCCTGTTAGTGACTCATCAGCGAGTCGAAAAAGCCTGTTAGTGACTCATCAGCGAGTCGAAAAAGCCTGTTAGTGACTCATCAGCGAGTCGAAAAAGCCTGTTAGTGACTCATCAGCGAGTCGAAAAAGCCTGTTAGTGACTCATCAGCGAGTCGAAAAAGCCTGTTAGTGACTCATCAGCGAGTCGAAAAAGCCTGTTAGTGACTCATCAGCGAGTCGAAAAAGCCTGTTAGTGACTCATCAGCCAGTCGAAAAAGCCTGTTAGTGACTCATCAGCGAGTCGCCAGAAATCAAAAAAGTTTCCAGAGAACCGAAAGAGGTAAACATTTGATTGTAGCTCATTGTCTAGCTATGCAACGCTCTAGGATTAGGCTTCAAAACTGTCACTTTTTTCGTTGCGCATTTCAAGCTTCATGAGTGTTTTTTCCGCTCCGTATTCGATTATTCGAACATTCGCGGGTTCGAGTACTGATTGGCGAGATGAACATAATTGCGTTAGGAACATGCAGTGAATGCATGTTCATGTACTTTGTATGAGTGAAAAGCTTCAACACGTCCTTTCAGTTATCGATCGCCCGCGTTGAGTTGGTTTTATTGAGAAAAGGTCGCTCAAGGTCATCATGCGGCGGGTTGGTAATCACCTGAATCAAGACTCTTCGTCATTGTTCCACGAGAATGAGATAAAAAATGAGCTGACCTACTCTTCAGTCTCACGGCCCCGAATCGCTTCTTTAATCGAGCTCTCGTCTGTATGACATTATGACATCACTTCTAACCCAACTAAACTTAGGCTAACTTAACGCTAACGCTGCACGGCTTAGGAACGAGAATATTCCACAAAAAACTACTTACTTCAACACTGTTTTAAAAGCTTGAGAGCAAAGATTGGTTGGTCTAAGCTAAGAGATGTATATTAAACCTATTCTTTGCCACCGTATGATTGTATAAATAAAATTTAATTTCATCTGTGGGATGATAGTTTTTTTTATATCTTTCAGATGCCACCGTAGCTACAGAAAAGAAGGGGAGGGGTGAAAATAAAAAGTATACAAAATGATAGATCTGGAAGAATAATAGAAACTATAACTACAAAAAAATTTCAAAAAGGCAGTACAAGACTTATAACTCTTTTCTGATGAAAAACCATGACAAGTGAGCGACAATTTTTCTTGTTCTTAGAGAGTTAAACTAAGAAACCGAAGACGTTCCATTTTAAGCGGGGACCGTCTCACTGTGCGAGCACTGACCACAGCCTCTACATAACCAAGGTTAGGTCACTGATGTCTCCAAAGGAAACCTCATCATTTAAACTGCAGGAGGGCATTTTTTGTGGAAAAACTGGAAGCCTATGTCGCTTAGTTATTTTCAAGCCACGTAGTCTCCGATAACAGAAAAAAATTGAAAATCCAAAGGTGTTTTTTAATTATTGGTACCGACTAAGTGATAAGATGTTCAAGGTTCGCATAGATTTTTTCGACTCAGTTTCGATTATTAAACTTCAAAAGTCGTATTATATTTTAGCACTATGAATATAGAGAGAGAACCCATTTCTTGAAAGAAAAGCGAAGAACATCCTAACTCACAATAAATCGAAAGGATCAGAAAAATATTGCTGTAAAAAGTCTTTTATTTATTTGTTCCAATTATGTATGTTGCTGACAAATTTGGGTTAAGTCGGCGCAGTTCTGATTGTGAGCATTGCTTACCACTACATCAAAAACTTTGTTTCCGTGAAACTCTTAGTAAGCGCTGTTTTAATTATGTTTTTATAGAGTTCATGTTTTAATTATGTATTTCGAAACCGAAGAAAAAAGAAATGAATCAAATATTTAAGTGTGTGAACAAAGTTTCCGTATGTTTTCGTGCTTTTTCGTACGTACTGGTTGAACGTACTGGTTGAACGTACTGGTTGAACGTCTTTCGAAAAAAAAGTAAATTTTGTTAAAATCATTTAGGAAAAAGAGAATGCCAAAATTTTTGCTGTAATATCCCGTCGAATTCGCATTATTTTGCATCAAACTTTTTCTATGGTTACTTTACGAGCTAAAAACGATTCTGAGAAGTGCGAAGCTGGCTGGATCTAAGTGTTTGAGTACGTAAAAAAAATCATCTGGATTCAGCTATTATTCACTGTTTTTTTGTTGCTAAGGCTTAGGCAAACGTTACGCTAACGAAGCATGAGAAAATTTCTCATATTTTTTTGTCAATTCAATGACTAAATTTGTCAAAAAATAGGGCCGTTACAGAATTACACCGTGGGCACTGTACACCGTACAAATGTACACCGTACACTGCGGCCGTTACAGAATTACACCGTGCAAAAAAAAAAGCGTCTGCTAAGTCGATGTTTTTCTCTCTGAACTGGTAAAAGAACCCTTCTGGACCTTTCGCGTCGTACGGCCTCGTTAGCTAAGCCGTACGGCCTCGTTAGCTAAGCCGTACGGCCTCGTTAGCTAAGCCGTACGGCCTCATTAGCTAAGCCGTACGGCCTCTTTATCGTAAACTTTTACTAAGCCTAAGCGTTTTTTAATGTAAAAATAACTTTTTTGATGTAAAATTAATGTTTTAAAAAAAATAGCAACGCGTTTGTCCGGTGAACGGAAAAAGTGCCCAAAAAATGCCCAAAAAAAAATTTAAGTGTGCACGGTGTAATTCTGTAACGGCCGCAGTGTACATTTGTACGGTGTACAGTGCCCATGGTGCCCACGGTGTAATTCTGTAACAGCCAAAAATAGTGGAAACGTTTTTAGAGGTACGGCATTTTTTTAAAGGTACGGTAGAGCAGCTAAGTCAGACAACGTTTGTTCGCTAGGTCAGATGCTTATAATTATTATTCTATTTTAAATTTACATGTTCTAATAAAGGTTTTTTTTGTGCAAACATGTTTATACAGTGAATTAATGATGAATCACATCTTATTTAGGTACTGCATACAATATTTAAAAAATTTCCAGATTCGAGACCAGCTCTTCTTTTTTCAAGGTTCCAATGATTTTTTCACATACTCAAACACTTCAGATCCAGCTTCGCACTTCTCAGAATCGTTTTTAGCTCATAAAGTAACCCTAGAAAAAGTTTGATGCAAAAAAAATGCAAATTCGACGGGGACCACTATATTACAGTTTCGCCAAATTTTGTTAAAAATTTCACAGAAAGTTGACATTTGTCTAGTTCGACGTGGTCTCTTCTCCCCTGAATTTTTCAGCACGATGTTCTCTCTCATTTTCCCCTCTTTCTAATCCCTCTTTCTGTTATTTTAACATTAAACTACGCTTAGGATTAGTAATAGCTTACGCTAACAAGGCCGTATGTCTAAGGCTAAAAAGACCGTATCAAAAAAAATCCGTGACTCCGTCCCCGAAGGGGGAGGGGAGCGGAGCTTACGTCGATCTGGACAAGTACCAGAAAGTTTTCAAGCGTTAACCTGTTCTATGTGTTAACTCCATCCGAAAGAGTTCAATGGTTTTATTGCTCCATGATTTTTGATTGGTCGTGTCCAGCGTGTTTCTTACAACTGGCGAATGAAGCGTGTAGATCAAAAAGAATAGTCGCGAGGGAATGGCAGAATCTAAATTTAGACCGACAGCGTGCTGTTCAAATAATGCGTAGATGGTGCCCTACAAACAGAAAATACATATCATTAGCCTTTTTTAAGGATTTCATAGATTTGAGCATAAATTTCGCCCTCAATGTGTTGTAGAGAGAAAGCCTACATGTTCAAAATTTTTCCGCCGAAAGAATGTTTTTAACCGACGTTTTTAAAGACGTTAAAATTTTTGGCAGAATTAGTTTTTTTTTAGTATAAATAATGACCTTAATGATTTGCATAGGTAAACTGCCAACTGGCAAAAAAAATTCTAGGGTGACCGACCTACCGACCCTGTCCCTTCCTCGAAATGGATTTATCTTCATTCCTCTGCATAAATATAACGTTTCATTAGCCATAACTCAGCCTCAAACGGTTTCGTAAAGTTGAACGTGAACTTTTAAACTACTTTAGCGATCGACATATTGAAAAATCTAGACATATTTTACCTATTATGATTTGTCAATGCCTGAAAAATTCAACTACCTCGAAAAGATCTCCCACAAGCTTCAACTACCTCGAAAAGATCTCCCACAAGCTTCAACTACCTCGAAAAGATCTCCCACAAGCTTCAACTACCTCGAAAAGATCTCCCACAAGCTTCCTTATTTATTTTTTTTTCAATTTCTAAACTGAATTTGGTTCTAGATAATTTGTCTATGCTTATTTCTAGAAATTAACGATTCATGAAAATGTTGAGATGACAACTATCGAAAGCGGGACGTCGCTGGAAAGTGCGCTACCAGTCGATGCAACCATGCCTATTATTGGTTCGTTCTCAAAAATGGAGAAGATAGGCAGAACTGTCAAAAATTAAGTAATGCACATCTGTCGATCTCTGATGTGATAGAATATATTAGATAGGTAATGAAACCATAAAATAAGCGTATAGAATTCCTCTGTAAGTAGTCTGATAATCATCTTCAGCAAATTATATTAACATCGCATGGTTCTTCAATGTGTGATTCATGTTTTTTTTATCAGTTATAATTGCGTCTTTTCCTGGTGAGAGTAAGGCGGTCGTTTTCAATTCCACCCGTCAGCAGGTTTTTTTTAGTGTGCAAGAAAAAGGTACAAACGCCGAAAAACATTCACATAAGGGTTCCCCTATGATTAAAAAAAACAGAAGCCGGCGAAAAATTTTTTGTTTCACATGAGAGTCCCCCCCCCCCTTATGATTTGGAAAAAAGAGGTCCGCCAACAGCAGGGGCCGTATCCACGAATGTCGCGGGAAGCTAAAAAAGCTTCCCGAGCCTTCCCGCGGGCAAAAACGGAAAGCTTGAGGGGTTAGCTTGTCCAAGAAAAGTTGAGGGGTTAGCTTGTCCAAGAAAAGTTGAGGGATTAGCTTGTCCAAGAAAAGTTGAGGGGTTAGCTTGTCCAAGAAAAGTTGAAGGGTTAGCTTGTCCAAGAAAAGTTGAGGGGTTATCTTGTCCAAGAAAAGTTGAAGGGTTAGCTTGTCCAAGAGAAGTTGAGGGGTTAGCTTGTCCAAGAAAAGTTGAAGGGTTAGCTTGTCCAAGAAAAGTTGAAGGGTTAGCTTGTCCAAGAAAAGTTGAGGGGTTAGCTTGTCAAGAAAAGTTGAGGGGTTAGCTTGTCCAAGAAAAGTTGAGGGGTTAGCTTGTCCAAGAGAAGTTGAAGGGTTAGCTTGTCCAAGAAAAGTTGAGGGGTTAGCTTGTCCAAGAAAAGTTTGAAGGGTTAGCTTGTCCAAGAAAAATTGAGGGGTTAGCTTGTCCAAGAAAAGTTGAAGGGTTAGCTTATCCAAGAAAAGTTGAGGGGTTAGCTTGTCCAAGAAAAGTTGAGGGGTTAGCTTGTCCAAGAAAAGTTGAAGGGTTAGCTTGTCCAAGAAAAGTTGAGGGGTTAGCTTGTCCAAGAAAAGTTGAGGGGTTAGCTTGTCCAAGAAAAGTTGAAGGGTTAGGTTTTCCAAGAAAAGTTGAAGGGTTAGCTTGTCTAAGAAAAGTTGAGGGGTTAGCTTGTCCAAGAAAAATTGAGGGGTTAGCTTGTCCAAGAAAAGTTGAAGGGTTAGCTTGTCCAAGAAAAGTTGAGGGGTTAGCTTGTCCAAGAAAAATTGAGGGGTTAGCTTGTCCAAGAAAAGTTGAAGGGTTAGCTTGTCCAAGAAAAGTTGGGTTAGCTTGTCCAAGAAAAGTTGAGGGGTTAGCTTGTCCAAGAAAAGTTGAGGGGTTAGCTTGTCCAAGAAAAGTTGAAGGGTTAGCTTGTCCAAGAAAAGTTGAAGGGTTAGCTTGTCCTAGAAAAGTTGAGGGGTTAGCTTGTCCAAGAAAAGTTGAAGGGTTAGCTTGTCCTAGAAAAGTTGAGGGGTTAGCTTGTCCAAGAAAAGTTGAAGGGTTAGCTTGTCCAAGAAAAGTTGAGGGGTTAGCTTGTCCAAGAAAAGTTGAAGGGTTAGCTTGTCCAAGAAAAGTTGAAGGGTTAGGTTTTCCAAGAAAAGTTGAAGGGTTAGCTTGTCTAAGAAAAGTTGAGGGGTTAGCTTGTCCAAGAAAAATTGAGGGGTTAGCTTGTCCAAGAAAAGTTGAAGGGTTAGCTTGTCCAAGAAAAGTTGAGGGGTTAGCTTGTCCAAGAAAAATTGAGGGGTTAGCTTGTCCAAGAAAAGTTGAAGGGTTAGCTTGTCCAAGAAAAGTTGAGGGGTTAGCTTGTCCAAGAAAAGTTGAGGGGTTAGCTTGTCCAAGAAAAGTTGAGGGGTTAGCTTGTCCAAGAAAAGTTGAAGGGTTAGCTTGTCCAAGAAAAGTTGAAGGGTTAGCTTGTCCTAGAAAAGTTGAGGGGTTAGCTTGTCCAAGAAAAGTTGAAGGGTTAGCTTGTCCTAGAAAAGTTGAGGGGTTAGCTTGTCCAAGAAAAGTTGAAGGGTTAGCTTGTCCAAGAAAAGTTGAGGGGTTAGCTTGTCCAAGAAAAGTTGAAGGGTTAGCTTGTCCAAGAAAAGTTGAGGGGTTAGCTTGTTCAAGAAAAGTTGAAGGTTTAGCTTGTCGATATAAAGAAGCCCCTTACGAGATCCCTTTTCTCAAAGTTGAGTGCTTCTCATTTGGGGGTGTGCCAGAGGATTTGAATTTATGGTTGTGATGATAAAAATAATTTAGGAATGTTTTTGTAGATTTTGAACCACTCATATTCAAGGGAAGGCGTTTCTCAGGATTGGCTCAATTTATTAATGTATTCTTCTCCGACTGATGGGATGTAGCCCAGTGTTTAATTAATTTTCCTTGAAGAAGACGGTGACTACGTAGTTCTCGCTCGAGTTGGCGGATCGAATGTGAGAGTTTCGAGGATCAAAAGCCAAAGTGTGCTGAATGTGGAAAAGTTTCACTTCGAGGCGGAAACAGCGATCGGACACCCCTATGGGCTCTTCGAGGTGAGTTTAGTGTGTTTCTCGAACAAAATAGCGCATATATTTTACTCGCAGTGCGGGTAAAATCTATGCGCTATCTAAGAAATCTAATTCTTTATTCCGCTTGAAACAAAACATCATGTTGAGTGACGAAACAGATGACACCATCACAAAAATCTAGTGATACAAATGCTCTGATCGTCTACATTCTCTCTCTCAAAGCACACGCTCTCGCGCTCTTTCCAATCCCTGCCGTTCCCTCTTCATTAGTCATCTTAATTTGCTAGCTTTTCGTGCGGCTGGAGATGAACAGCGTGTGTAAGTCTCTGGAATCGTCAAAAGGGTCTTTCATATCCTATTCACGTACGCGCAGCAAAAGCAGTTATTCAGTGAAATACCGTTTTTCACCAACGAGGGATGTGTGGGTAAACTATAAACTCGAAGAAAGCTGTTTATTGAAAACAAAGTTGTTGTTGTTGTTGCCGGCAAACGTCTCGCGTCGAAGAGAGTTGGTTATGGAGAGCCGCTCTCTCCCTCTCTCTCTCCTCTCTTTTTTTTATTTTTAAATACATCTCTTCTTCTTTCCTTCACAATAATCTCAGAAATGAGGCTACTTCTTTTATTTTCATCCAGAGATCTTCCAACGTGAGTCTTGTTGGACGTCTAGCGCATTTGAAGAGATGGGCCACGTCGTGAGGTCCATTGAGACAGTCTGGGCAGTAGTCAGGTATCGAGTCATCGATCCGGTGTAAGTAGTGGTTGGTGTACCTGCTGTAGCCTGAGCGGAGTTGGCTCAGCGTGCAGCGGGCGTTTCTGGAGAGGTCCACTTCTTCTTCATTTATGTCCGGTGGTGGTCGGCCGCCCAGTATGACTGGACCTTGGATGGTTTCCTTTTCTTCTGAGACCATGTTTCTGTGGACTCGGTTGGCGACGCTTTTCCCATTGTTCTTCTCTGCTGTTTCCGACAGGGCTCTTTCAACAGTGCTTCTGCATGCGATGTAAAGATCAGCTTTCATGTTGCGTGGTGGGGGTCCTTGGAGAAATAATCCGTGATGGAAGTGAGTTTGGCTCAAGGTCCTTGCCAAGTATTGGGCTGATAGCATGTGAAGGTGCGATTTCGATCTCATAACTTTGACTTCAGCATGTATGTGGTCGACGCTGGCCATTTAATGGTTTCCTGTTACGATACGCAGGCCATTGTTCTGCCCTCTTTGAATTTTGGTATGTGCTGAGGAGGAGAGAAAGCTGGCCCAGGCTGGAGCTGCGTAGCTGTATATGGATTGGCAAATGGCTTTGTACGTGAGACGGAGTGTCTCCTTTTGGTTGCCCCATGTACTGCCGGCTAGCGCCTTCAGTACATTGTTACGTTGCGACATTCGGCCTGCTATGTCTTTCGCATGATGACTGAATGTGAACATAGAATCATATGTAACTCGAAGGATTTTGGCGGTATTCACGGTGGGTACGCTCTGACCTCCGATCGAGACATCTAGGATAGTCTTGTACTCTTTGCTGTAAGGTGTGAAGAGTAGAAGCTGGCTTTTGGCAGGAGAAATAGATAGTCCACGATCGTGGATGAACTTTTCGATGTGTGGGAGACCGGATCGTATGTGTAGCGAGGCAGTGGAAATGCTCGGATCTGACGCCCATAGCGTTATATCATCAGCATAAGAGACGATTTTGATGTTTGGATCGTTGTTCGGAAGATCGCTTAGATATAAATTGAAAAGAAGCGGTGAGAGTGCGCTGCCTTGAGGGACTCCGCTTCTGATCAGGGATGAGCTTGAGAGGACGTCGCGAAAGGATGTACGGCTCGTTCGTCCTCTGAGGTACGATGCTAGCCATTTCTTTGCGAAGTTTGGGGCGTCGGTTTGTAGGACGAGATCTATGAGAACCGCTATGTCTATGCTGTCGAAGGCCTTTGACATGTCGATTGCCAACATCACTGTACGTTTAGCTGGTCTCTTCGCGTTAAAACCTGCAGCTACGTCTTTTGAAAGAGTGAGGAGGGCAGAGGTGGTGGATCTTCCTGTGGTGAATCCATGCTGGTGCTCAGCTACTCTTACGTACGGCTTGAGTTCTTCCAATAGAAGTCGTTCTATGATTTTCGCCATCGGTGAGAGTAAGGAGATCGGTCGGTATCCTGGTCCATCCGTTGCCTCTTTCCCTGCTTTCAGGAGTGGGAGAGTGACTGAAGATTTCCAAATCATGGGAATTCTGCCAGAGCTGAGGGAGTCGTTGATGAGCTTTGTGAGGGCGGCTATACCTCTGTTCCCGAGATAATGGAAGAGTATTGGAGCGAGTCCGTCCGGTCCGAGGGCTGTTGATTTCTTTGTCTTCTTAATAGCTGATTTCACTGCGGCCTCTGAGTACTCGACAAAATCTTTAGCGTGGATGTTGTGAACTTTCTTCATGGTTTTCCGATTTTCCTTTTTTGTTTTGTAGTCGACTGGGCGTGTGAAGCGTTTGTTGAACTGGTTCACGATTTCGAAGGAGGATGTGAGGGGTCCTTTCCCGAAGTCGATGGCGCAGTTTGGTGGGGGACGTCCTTTATCATTCAACATTGAAAACGAAGAGTTGTACGTGTTTACCTAGTTATAACATGTCAAAGACAACTCGCTTTATTCATCATTTTTCTCCAAAAAAAAAGGTATGTGCACATACGGCCTCAGGAGTTGGAAATATTCAGATAAAAAAATAATTGTAAGGGAATGGCAAAGGGACCCAGTGAATAACCAAGTAACCATATATTTCATATCATTTTGTTTTGGAGGACATAGATTTTACCCATGGGTCATCTGCACTGTTGAAAAATTCGAAAAAGTTACCAGTCCGGGAAAGTTCAAAATAAGGA
Source organism: Allodiplogaster pararmata (assembly GCA_964056735.1). Classification (NCBI taxonomy): domain Eukaryota; kingdom Metazoa; phylum Nematoda; class Chromadorea; order Rhabditida; family Diplogasteridae; genus Allodiplogaster; species Allodiplogaster pararmata. Next base: position 38,339,712 of record OZ057407.1, on the reverse strand, counting down.
GAAGTTCTTTCTCCTGTGCTCAAGACCTCTATCTCGCTTCTTATCATTACAGACTCCTCCGCTCCATAAGCCGTTGTATTCTTAATTTTCTACCATAACAAGTAATATTTGTTGAGCTATAATCAGGGGTTAAATGCGACCGGACAAATTGATGTTTACATGTATCAGCCGAAAAAATTGAATTTAAAAAATACTTGTTGGAACTGCATACTGCTTTGTTTCTCTGACATTTTTATGACATGTGAATTTTCACTTTTGCATTACATGTGGACCACTTGAACATCTTCCTATTTAGACAAACTTGTTTTTTTTTACATTTTGATTTCGTGCGACGTCAACCTTTTTTCGGGCAACGTCAACCTATGACTTTTTCTTGTCTCTGTTGACTTTCCGCTGTATCTAATGACTTTTTGCTGTTTTTTTTCATGATGAGAAAGAGATTTTATTCATGAAAACTCCCTTCCTCCCTTTCTCCTTAGGGCCCCCTTCCCCCCTTTAGGGCCCCCTCCCCCCTAGTGCCCCTACCCCCCCTTTTTTTCTTAGGTAGGGCCCTCTTCTTCCCCCTTTTCCCCTTTAGGGCCCCCCTCCCCTCCCCCCTTTCCTTTCCCCAAAATTTATAAAGATAATTTAAAAAGAAAGAGAAAGAAACAGAACAATTAAGAAAAAAGAAAGAGAAAAAAATAAGAAAGAGTCAAGTTTGTCAAAATAGGTAGAGATGTTCGTCAAAATAGGGAGACATGTTTGTAAAAGTAGGTAGACGTTTCACTAAAATAGGGAGACATGTTTGTCAAAATAGGTAGACATGTTTGTGAAAATAAGTAGACGTTTCACTAAAATAGGTAGACGTTTCACGAAAACATGTAGACGTTGCACGAATTTAGGCTGACATTTTTCAAAATAGGTAGACGTTTTTCAAATCAGGTAGACGTTTTTCAAAATAGGTAGACAAGAAATTTTCGTCCTATTTCATCCTCACCCAAAAACAAGTTCAGGCCAGACGCTTTTTTGTAAATTTTTCAATTGAGCGCGTAAACGGTGATGCAGTGCAGGGATGGTTTTTTTTCGTTTTCGGAATTTTCGAATTTCGAGGCCCGATTTCATCTCTAGAAAGATATGAGATAGAGGCCTTAAAAGCTTGAGATGATTTCAATGTAACGATTTCGTTAGGCAAGTTGTTCCAGACATCAATTAAGCGTGACACAAATGTGTTTCTAGAATCCTTAAGTTGATCGGTAATAAAATTCTTAAAGAGTGAGATATTCTACGACTGTACGGGAAAGGCTGCAACTTGTAAAGATAAATTGTGTCCAATTCAGCATTTCCCTGCAAACATTTATATATAGGGCAGAGATCGGCCACGGCTCTCCGATGCTCTAGAGATGAAAGATTAAATAGATCTAGACGTTCACAGTAGCTGAGATCAATAATGACATTTTTTAAGAGAATGCGACGGGTAAAAGATCGTATCCTCTCAAATTCATTCACGAGGCCAATAGACATAGGAGCCCACACTTAACTTCCGTACTCGAGTAGAGGTGAGATGTACGTCTTCCAAGCAAGCAGCAGAACGGGGATGGACTTGGTCATGAGTGCTCGTAACTTATTATAAATGAATATTGAGAAGTATCGTAATAAAGAAAAAAAATCACAATTGTTCAAAAAAATCACAATTTTTAAAAAATAATTTTTGACGTCTTCATGAATAGATTAATATTCACCGGACGAATAGCACGTTTGAGCGCCTTTCTTAACTCTTCTGAAAGCTCTTTAAAACTAAAAGTTGCCCAAAATTTGTCCTTTTCTTTCTCTTGACCGGTCACCGGCGCGGACATGCATGAGGAGCGGAGGAATTTATTCAATTTTTTTCTAATGTTCGTATCGCTTAATCAACCCTTAAGGAAGGCATAGCACGTTTGATCTGAATTCAGAACTTTGTTTAAAAGTCAGGATTCCTCTTCTCCTGGGGTACTACTTAAGTGAGCTACCGTGCCTTCAAACAGAGCACAGCGCAGAGTTAAAAGCCAACTACCCATTTTTCTATAGTAACTGCTGAAAATGAAGAAAAAATCTCGCATTATAAAATTTTTGCTATAATGTTTTTTGAAGAAAAAATAATTTTTTTTGTTTGCAATTCCGTGATTCAGTTATGTATACATACATGTATCCACCGCGAAGGCCGATCCGGTTACTGTTTAACCCCTAGCTATAATAAGGAAGACCCCGATTTAGTAAGCGTACATTTGAATGAGAAACTTAATTTTTTATTTGTTTATTTATAAATATATAAATTTAATTTTTTTTTCTCTCTGTTAGGCTATTTTTTTGCTACTCTTGACCAAGGCGTTTTAGAAAAACATACTAGCCAAAAATAATAATGTGTGTGTTTCTTTAAATAGGTTTGCCGCTCACACGACAAGAGAATGAATGTTTACAGTTGAATTAGCTTTCTTAATTAAAAGAGAGACCCGCTGTAGACAGAGGTCCGCCCAGGCGTTGAATCAGACTGCTCTAGGGCATGTTAAAAGAGAGACCCGCTGTAGACAGAGGTCCGCCCAGGCGTTGAATCAGACTGCTCTAAGGCATGTTAAAAGAGAGACCCGCTGTAGACAGAGGTCCGCCCAGGCGTTGAATCAGACTGCTCTAAGGCATGTTTGTACGCGCCGAGCGAGTTGTAAAAAGGGATGGGAAAACGCAAAAATTTAAAAGAAAAAGGAAAGTAGAGCGGAAGAAGTAGAGAATTTAGATCATTTTGGCCGAGAACATGCGCCAACATAGCTGGTACGGTAACTATTTGACTCCTTGGGGCCTCCTAGCGGTAGAACCTGGTTCATCTAAAAATTCTTGATTGGTAGAAAGAAGGTTCGCACTCCCAGGCATAGATATGACTGGGGTTCGGTATCGCACGGTGGGCTATTTTTCAAAGCGGTAGTTTGAACAAGTAGGAGCTTCATTATTAAGTTTTGATCTGAAGACAGAAGACACTCTCAACGTCGAAAGAAATTTGAAACATACTTCTTTTTCTTTAAAAAAAAGTTCTGTTTTCCAGTTAATTGGAAAGCGGTTGGTGCCGACAACTGTGGAAGACGTAATCAAGAGAGAGGGCGCATTTGACAGCGGACAATATGAAGGAGAGCAGGCAGGAGGTATTAAGAGGGTGCATTTGACAGTAGACAATATGAAGGAGAGCAGGCAGGAGGTATTAAGAGGGCGCATTTGACAATGGACAATATGAAGGAGAGCAGGCAGGAGGTATTAAGAGGGCGCAGTTGACAGTGGACAATATGAAGGAGAGCAGGCAGGAGGTATTAAGAGGGTGCATTTGACAGTGGACAATATGAAGGAGAGCAGGCAGCAGGTATTAAGAGGGCGCATTTGACAGCGGACAATATGAAGGAGAACAGGCAGGAGGTATTAAGAGGGCGCATTTGACAGTGGACAATACGCGAAACACACTGGCAACAGTGGCCATTCGTGACTCTACAGCCTTAAGAGCCTGTCATGGATGGAGCCGGATCATCCAGTCCAGAATCGAGCGCGACCTCAGGTGGCGGATTGAGGGATGCCTCCCTACGAATAATTCGTGCTGGGAGGTAGCGGAAGAAATCCCGCCGCGGACCAAAACTGGGTAGTATAGCTCGTCAAAGGAGCGCGATGCCGGACCGGCCTGGGCATGCCACCGGACAAAACATCAGCCGATACTCCGCTATACTTTTCCATGGCGAGTCGAGGCGCCAGTAAAATAGCCTCTTGCCTATCTCCGGTTAACGACAGGCAAGACTACTCTACTCCCACCCAAAACGATGCTAGGCCGGATTGACCACCCACTCCCAATGCCTATAGCATGAACAGGTTGCTACAACGATGTCCGCCTTCACAAGGTGCAGCATGACAGTCTCAGGACTGCAAAGGACATCAAAACCCTTCTCCGGACGCATCTTGTCCGAAGAACACGAGAACTTCTCTCATTAAAGAGAGTGTTCATAACCAAGTCTTCGATGCGGGATGCTTGCCGGCAACAACAACAACAACAGTGGACAATATGAAGGAGAGCAGGCAGGAGGTATTAAGAGGGCGCATTTGACAGTGGACAATATGAAGGAGAGCAGGTAGGAGGTATTAAGAGCGGACATCAAATGAACAAGGCGTAAATTGAAACTTCGTTGAATGTTATTCAAAAAATATTTTGTCTCAAATTTAAGTAGGATTATTCTGCATCTTCTCGAATTTCTCGACTTGTTTCAGATGTGCAAGCATGTGAATCAGAGAAAGTGAATGGATCCCAGAAAAGGCCGCAAGAAGGTCCCCTTCCAGGAGATGAGGATGGTATTCTTATTATCTTTTTTTATTAGTTGACATGTTTTTTTCCGTTCAGAATATTTTTTCGATTCAGTTTTTTTGTAACCCAGCTAACCTACTTTTTTCAAAGATAATGTTTTCAACAGAGTATTAAGAAGTGGATCGAAAGGGTCAAGGTATATAGGAGTGAAAGATCCGTGATTGAAAATAAAGCTAAACGAGAGAGAGAGCGGGAGAGCAAGGGAGAGATGGATGCTACGAGGGGCACCGGACTTCCAGGTCTTTATTGAACAGGTCCACCGCCGGCGAAGATTAAATGTGTGGCGCCGTCTTCGGTAGAAGTTGAAACGCGCCAGAAGGTGACACAGGACCAAATTGAGGACATGAAGGAGACCGGCACGGCTGGAGCTGTTGTGGTGAGTGCGGCTATGGGGGAGGGGGTTCAACATCATCGGAGAACCAAATGCATTTCATCTCTTTCTTACTCTCTCTCTCTTTTCTCGCTCGCTCTTCCAATCTCTTCTCTTTTGCTCTATGTTTCTTTCACAGCTCACCTGCTCTTGTCTAAAATTACCGCTCAGCAGGGTGTTTCTTAGCAACCGCACAACAGTTTTCAAGCGCATAGATTTTTTGAAAAAATTTCAGAGTTCCACATTAATTTTTTTCTAATGATTTGGACTTTCCCTACGAAAAAACCCAGAACAAATTTTCCCAGTGTACAGTTTTTGGGCAGTAGAAAAAGAGATTCATTATTTCAAGTCCGAAGCTCGGATGAACAGTCAGTTTCAGATTTTTTGACAAATTCTGGTGAGCTATGATTTCTCTCCCGGTCTTCCACTCTTCCACACTCCTCTTTCTTTCAATCTTCTCCCATCTAACCCGTTTTGAAAACTTTCATATAATGGAGGAAACCGTTGACGATTAAGATTAAGGTTAATCAACTTCTCGAAGGAAGTGCGACTTTCTCAACGCGGTCCACTTTCTCCAAAAACAAGTCAGGAGTTCTGTTCGAGACTCAGTTTTATTTTTCAAAAACTGGTCCGTTAAAAGCGGGAGTTGCGAAGGAAGAGAATGACTGGTTAGCAGGGTGTTTCTTAGCACCCGCACAACTTTTTTCGAGCGCATAGATTTTTTTTAATTTTAGAGTTTAACATTCAATTTTTCCAATAATTTGGACTTTCCCTACGAAAAACCCGAGAAAAATTTTTCCAAGCGAATAGACTTCAATGTTTTTCTAGGTTTTTGAAAAGAAAGCGCGTAGATTTTTTTTACCCGCAGTGCGGGTCAGAGAAACACCCTGCTGGTTAGTTTTCCCTAGACGGATATTCCCAATTCGCACAAAGGTTTTTCTTTAAGCTACATTGCGGGTTAGTAAAAACATTCAAGTATGTTTGAAATTGAAGCAGAACACGAGACCAGAGGATAAACCGCGTCATAAATTGCAAGCGAGGAATAAAACTGCATTCTTGAAGGTACTTCCGTCTCAAAACACACAAGCATTCGGATCGGGTCTTCATCCTTCGGCCCACGATAAGATTGATATCAGAAGCGAACATCCGCAAGGAGGGCGACAAGTCGGGCGGGCTCAGGTGCGGAGTACCGTCTCTGTTTTACATGGAGCGTTAAATTACAACGTTTTGTCCAACTTTTAGGCAAGTGGAGCGTCATAGAGCAATCTTATCTTGAAATTGGTGGTTTTGACGAGAGATTAAGATTATATGTTTTGGAAACGAGTTTGAGAATTCATTTTTCAAACCAGGGTTGAATACTCAAATCTCACTGTTGACTGATAGATCTCTGATTCGAACTTTTGCGAGTCTCTTTTTCTATTTTGAAATTAAATCTTTGTGTTAAAGATACTTTCATATTTGTAAATATTGATCTTTATTGCCCTCGGCGGAACCCGTGATCCAAGAGCGGTTTTGAATGAATGAAGATGATTGATCTTTGGCGCGAAAAAGCTAGTCAACGAGAACAGGCTTAAACATGAAGATATTCAATAGTTTTGTCGAAGCGTCTGGAAAAGACGCAAAGGTTAATGGTAAACGATTTTTTCAAGACAGAGATCTACCAATTCAAGACAGAGATCTACCAATTCAAGACAGAGATCTACCAATTCAAGACAGAGATCTACCAATTCAGGACAGAGATCTACCAATTCAAGACAGAGATCTACCAATTCAAGACAGAGATCTACCAATTCAAGACAGAGATCTACCAATTCAAGACAGAGATCTACCAATTCAGGACAGAGATCTACCAATTCACGACAGAGATCTACCAATTCAAGACAGAGATCTACCAATTCAAGACAGAGATCTACCAATTCAAGACAGAGATCTACCAATTCAAGACAGAGATCTACAAATTCAAGACAGATCTACCAATTCAGGACAGAGATCTACCAATTCAAGACAGAGATCTACCAATTCAAGACAGAGATCTACCAATTCAAGACAGAGATCTACCAATTCAAGACAGAGATCTACCAATTCAAGACAGAGATCTACCAATTCAAGACAGAGATCTACCAACTCAAGACACAGATCTACCAATTCAAGACAGAGATCTACCAATTCAGGACAGAGATCTACCAATTCAAGATAGAGATCTACCAATTCAAGACAGAGATCTACCAATTCCAGACAGAGATCTACCGATTCAAGACAGAGATCTACCAATTAAAGACAGAGATCTACCAATTCAAGACAGAGATCTACCAATTCAGGACAGAGATCTACCAAATCAAGATAGAGATCTACCAATTCAAGACAGAGATCTACCAATTCCAGACAGAGATCTACCGATTCAAGACAGAGATCTACCAATTAAAGACAGAGATCTACCAATGTTTTCAAGACAGAGATCTACCAATTCAAGACAGAGATCTACCAATTCAACACAGAGATCTACCAATTCAAGACAGAGATCTACCAATTCAACACAGAGATCTACCAATTCAACACAGAGATCTACCAATTCAACACAGAGATCTACCAATTCAACACAGAGATCTACCAATTCAAGACAGAGATCTACCAATTCAAGACAGAGATCTACCGATTCAAGACAGAGATCTACCAATTAAAGACAGAGATCTACCAATGTTTTCAAGACAGAGATCTACCAATGTTTTCAAGACAAAGATCTACCGATGTTTTCAAGACAGAGATCTACCAATGTTTTCAAGACAGAGATCTACCAATGTTTTCAAGACATAGATCTACCAATGTTTTCAAGACAGAGATCTACCAATGTTTTCAAGACAGAGATCTACCAATGTTTTCAAGACAGAGATCTACCAATTTTTTCAAGACAGAGATCTACCAATGTTTTCAAGACAGAGATCTACCAATGTTTTCAAGACAGAGATCTACCAATGTTTTCAAGACAGAGATCTACCAATGTTTTCAAGACAGAGATCTACCAATGTTTTCAAGACAGAGATCTACCAATGTTTTCAAGACAGAGATCTACCAATGTTTTCAAGACAGAGATCTACCAATGTTTTCAAGACAGAGATCTACCAATGTTTTCAAGACAGAGATCTACCAATGTTTTCAAGACAGAGATCTACCAATGTTTTCAAGAAAGAGATCTACCAATGTTTTCAAGACAGAGATCTACCTATGTTTTCAAGAAAGAGATCTACCAATGTTTTCAAGACATAGATCTACCAATGTTTTCAAGACATAGATCTACCAATGTTTTCAAGACACAGATCTACCAATGTTTTCAAGACAGATCTACCAATGTTTTCAAGACAGAGATCTACCAATGTTTTCAAGACAGAGATCTACCAATGTTTTCAAGACAGAGATCTACCAATTTTTTCAAGACAGAGATCTACCAATTTTTTCAAGACAGAGATCTACCAATGTTTTCAAGACAGAGATCTACCAATGTTTTCAAGACAGAGATCTACCAAAGTTTTCAAGACATAGATCTACCAATGTCACAAAGAAGTGGTCTTATTAAACAGAAAACTTTCATAAGTGTTACCTAATAGGAATGTTTAAAAAAAGAGTTCCGATGAATGTCGAATCTAAGGGGGCAGATTGTTGAACATAATAATTTTGCTCTAAACACCCCTTTTGCCGAGAGAGAACGTGGCTTATACACTCTCACGTTGCTGGTACGTGTAATATTGCTTTGAAAGGTTCAAAAATGAAATCTAGAAAGAAAATGTGGATAAAGTAAGAATAGTGATCGAATATGAATCAATATTGTTTAGAATTGATCTGATCTCTCAAGTCTTGCACTATGGCGCGGTGCATTACGGGAGAAAAGTGGTTGTCTTTGATCAAGTCCTGGGTCTCATGTCAGCAGCCATTATTGAAAGGTCAGTCGACTGGAGGGGGGGAGGTTAACTCGTAACCCTCAGCAGCACAATCAACGCAAACTACGGATCCATGCTCGAAAACATTTTCTATCAGTACTCCAAGGGTTAAATTTGCTATTGACAAGTAAAATATGGGAAATCTTTGTTTTCCGGGACTGGCGATAGAAACCGAAAAACTATTAATGAACTGTCAAGTATTTCTTGCTATGAAGCAGTCATAGCAATAAGAAAAAGAAAAAACATCTTAACTCAAACATCTTGGGTTCATAATTGTATGACAGAAAAACCTGAGAAAGGCTTGTCATCCAACTTTTAGACGTCTCATATTTTTAGGTGTTGAAAACTGATGATTAGGGCCTGGTCGGCAGGCAGGTATTCAAAATGAGACCGACTCGAATGACGCTTCTCACTCAGTAGAAGAATCATTAGTAAGAGTGAAAGGCTTTTTGAGAACCCCCGGTGGGCCTCAGTACCACTCTGAAACCTGTATTCCAAGTTTACTGTGGTAAATTTTTTTGGTTTTGGGAGGATGCTTTGGGTCCGGGATCCACTCTAAGTTAAGGAAGATCAACAACAAAAAAACTGGGGCTTCAATTCGGTGTGTGACCAGCTGAGCTTGCGCAGATTGGCGGGCAGCGGCGCGTGTGTTCACTTACATCGAGGCTCGGTGGCTCAAAGTATTCCCAGCCTACACTACATGGGTTTCAGCGGTAAGGTCAGCATATAATACCAGGTTTTTTTCTTGCTATCTAAGGATAAGAACAGCTGCTGGTATATTTGTTTTGAAAATTAGATAGCTTCTGAGCAATTCACAATATCTTAAAGCCAATTTTACAGGGGTTTAAAATAAGCAAACTTTTACATGACACCGGATATTTGCCGCCTCGCAGTGAAATCGAAACGGTTCGAAAATGATCTTTATGATTAAGGTGTTCTCTACATTTCTTCCGGTGCAAATCTCCTCCGTCTTGAATGGACTCAAATGTGTTGAACTTCCGCCAGAGAAGCGAAAGTGGTATGAATTGAGAGCAGCAGGCATCTCAAAGGCGGTCCAAGCAGAGAAAGCGGAAGGTGACGCGGAAGATGGCGCGGAAAAGGAAGTAGAAGGAGGCATCGAGGGAGCTTCTTCAAATGTTGCAGAGGAAGAGAATGTCGCAGATGTGAGAGAAGATTTGGCGAAAGACTTAGAGGAACAGATAGGGGGAGGGGCCGAGGAAGATGCTTGGAAAGGGGGAGGGGCCGAGGAAGATGCTTCGAAAGGCCCTGAAGAAGATAAAATGGAAGTCGTAGAGGAGAATAACTCGAAAGACGCTAAAGAAGATGAAATGGAAGTCGTAGAGGAGAATGGTTCAAAAAGGACAAAGAAAGAGAAAATGGAATCTACAAATGAAACTAAGAAGAATGCCTCAGAAAAAGAGAAAACAAACGGCGATGGCAAGAAATGGGTGCCGCGCTACAAGAGGAGAAAGCTTATGTGGGAGGCGAAGGCCGCGGAAAGACGCGCGAAGCGAGCTGCGGAATCCGCCAACGAGAATGAAACGACATGCGGAGAGGACGAGAAGGCGGAAACGGACGCGGATGGGAACGAAGAGACGCTTGGGTCGAGGCGGAAGAAATGCGGCAGTGATAACACAAATAGCATGGACACGGAGAATAGTGCTGAAGTTAGTTCTTATTCATTGAATTTTTGTATCAAGTTTTTGATGGATCTAACATCTAACATCTATCATTGATGGAATGGAACATCATTGATGGAACATCATTGATGGAACAACAACTAACAACAACCATCTAACAAGGAGACTACTACATAGTGGCCTTCCAAACGGTTTTGACTCAAACTTTTAGGAAAGAAAGGTTATCAAGTAATAGGATTCGTAATTAAATGACTCCTTCCCAGTCGATCATCAAAACAGTCTAAACCATAATTGTTTGATTTTTTTTAAATAATTGAATATAGCCAAAGCGTTCTCTTCCAATTTTGATTGTTGTTAGTTCAAGTTGATGAAGAGGCAGGGCCATTACAAAAGCACACTGTGCGCACTGTACACTGTACAAATGCACGCTGCACACTGTATAATTACAAATGCACGCTGAGGCGCGGGAAAGATAGAAAGAGTGTTTGAGTTAAGAATTTTCCCGCGCCTCAGCGTGCATTTGTAATTATACAGTGCGAAGCGTGCATTTGTACAGTGGATCACCGACACTTTGGCCCCTTTTTTTAAAGATAGCCACACGGGACAATCTTTTTTTAAAGATTGTCCCGTGATGCGGTTTCTCTAACCCGCAGTGCGTGTAAAATCTATGCGACATTCAAGAAATCTAGTGATAGAAAAGCTCTGATCGACTGCATCCTCTCTTTTACATCGCACGCTCTAGCGCTCTCTCAAAGGCCTGCCGTTCCCTCGTCATCAGTGATATTGAAATACGCACTCTTTCAGCGGGTTGGAAGAAACAGCCCGGTCCCATATAATCCTTCCTGTTTGAATCTCCTTTCTCCTCTTTGTGAAAGGACTCTCCCAGAAATGGCAGACTGTGTGTTCAGTCAGCAGAAGAGCATCTTAAGCCAGGAGAGCGGAGAAAGCGGAGGAAGTACTCAACTATGAATGCTGTCTCCAAGTATAGATTCAGGGCGAACAGAGAGGAGCGAGGACTTCAGATCCTTAGGGAGGGAGTCGACACTCTCATCGTTGGTTCGTTCCAAGCCCTTTCGTGGATGCTTAGGGGAAAGTGAGAGCGAGAAAAAGAGAAAAAAACATAATTGAATACTCTTTCTTAAGCGCTCACCTGACCATTTTCTCTCTTTCTCTCTCTCTCTCTTTCTCTCTCTTTCTCTTTCTCTCTCTCTCTCTCGCTCGTTGATGTTTTCCTTTTCCATTTGTACCCTAGCATTTTCACACACAATTGATTGGAAAATAAGACCAACAACTAATATGATTCATGACTCCCGTTTTTTTATTGAAATTTATAGTGAGAGAGGGTGTCCGGGCGTGTCATAATGGTACTGTGCTCGGCTGTTAAGCGAAGAGTCTCAAGTTCAACTTCCACCCCGGGCAGCCCCTGTTTCTAACAGGATAGGACTGTCGCATCCCAGGAGATCGCGTACCCTGCCGAGAGGCGGAAACAATGAAAAGGGAGATTATTAGTGGGATAAGGGTCGTTGAGAATACCACAAGGGGGTGTAATGAGTCACAGAGAATTATATATTATGAGATAAGGTAGATATTCGCTGAGTATATGGCGAGGGAAAGAGAGAGGGTGGGGGGGGGTGTTTAAAAAGCGTAGGTCACTAGCACTTTTGAAAATGCTAGTGAAAAATGCGAAAATGCTACTTTTGAAAATGCCACTTTTGAAAATCCAAAAAACTACCGTTCTTTGAACGATGGCGTCTCCGCATTATTACACGCTCAACCGCTTCAAAAGCGGTCGTTCTTTTTAAAATTATAGGAGTTAAACTAGACCTTTGGTGAAGTTTGGTAAAAAGCATCTGAGTGAAACCCGGTTCTCCTCGTGTCAATGCATTGTGTTGTGCTTGCAGCGAGTCGTTCGGTGGATTGCGAAGACGTCATCAAAGAGCTCTGGTCGACTCTGCGTATTGGCGGGACGGTTGTGTGCTACTCTCAGCTCCTGCCAGTGAGCACAGGGGACTCTCTCTCTCTATCTCTCTCTCTCTCGACTCATTTCTTTTTCTCAAATTGGAATGGTACCGGTTGTTTGGTATTTGTCGTTCGAACAAATACAGTGATTCTGGGAATGAATACTCAACTACAATTTTGGAAGTCTAAGGTTGATGATGGTCTTTTGATTTAAAAAGGCGACTTGTTAATTGATCTTTGGTGAAAAGTAGATGTGTTTGATCTACGGACTATTCGGATGAGCCTTAGTCTGATTGCAGTCACTGATCCGAGCGCAGAGCTGGCTGAAGGACAACGGAGTGATCAATCTCTTGCTCGTAGATCAGATGTACCGTAAGTACCAGGTTTGTACTGAGAGTCGAGGAATAAAGTTACAGATAATTTCAAAGAGATTCAAGATATGTTGTTGTTGTAGATTGCCCGCCGTAGGTCTCCGGCTGGGTAGACGAGGTCTTCTTTGACATGGCTCAGAAAACAATAACCTTACTTACATCATTTATCTAATTACATTATTTCTCTTTCTCTCTCGGTTTTTTTTTTTTTTGAGAGAGAAAGGAATCACTGGTATAAGAACTTAACAACAGACGTCGGGCTATTCCACAAATCTATACTTCTTAAAAGTGTGTGGTCACAGCGACACGAGAATAAATGACTAGTTGTATGTGGCTCTTCTAAACATTTTGGGCAAAGAGGTGATAGGGCAGCTCCTATTCTGTGTAGGTAGCTGTTAAGGGAACTTGCATAGCCACTACGTAGTTGCGATAATGTTATTTGTTGTTCCCTGGGAAGTTGATTCGTTGATTTATGGATTCTGGGAGGTTTCTTACCTAGAACTGGGTTAGGGGAGCAAGATCTAATGAAATTTCTAACAGTCTCAGTATGTATTCTTTTAAGTGCGGCTTTCTGATCACTGTCTACTAGCATAATTTCTAAGTCCTTGGCATGTTTACGAATAGTTCTAGGTGGTTTGGGTTCCATACATCGACGATGGGAGGGGTGGTTTGGGAGGAGTCTTGCTCTTGCAACGAATTGCTTGGTAAGCATCGTGTTGTGCTCCTTTATGGGTAACATTTCGCTTTCTAGAGCTAAGTGCTCTGTGCCGGCCATTGCTAGGTTTCCTGTTGCTATCCGAATTGCTCTATTTTGGTTTGCCTGTAGTTTTTTCCTGTTCGTCTCGGCCAATTGAGGGGAGTAAATTGGTGCGGCGTAGTTGAGAACGGATCTGGTCATTGTTTTGTAGGTTGCAAGAAGGGTGTTTTTCTGTTGGCCCCATGTTCTTCCTCCGAGGGCACGTAGTATATTCAGTCTTTTGGCCGTTCTCTGTTTAAGGTATTCTGCATGTTGTCGGAAGGTGCCGAGTTGGTCTAAGACGACACCGAGTATTTTGGGTGTTTTAGTTGTCGGCAAAAGGGTTCCGTGGATTTCTACCTTGGGTTCTTTTTTACATTCGCCTGTATGGGTTGTGAAAAGAGTGACCGTAGTCTTTTCCTTGGATATGATCATTTTACGTTGTTCCAATTCTTCTACGAGTTTCGGTAGGAAGTGGTTGATCTGATCTTCACAGGTTTCAATACAGGGGCTTGAGGAGAGAATTGATATGTCGTCGGCGTAGGCTGTCATCTGCGTGTTTCCTGTGGGTTGCGGGAGGTTGTTTATGTAGAGATTGAATAAGAGGGGGCTGAGCACTGCTCCTTGTGGGACACCAGATCTGCATGTGAGACGTCGACTGTGGTTTTTGAGAAATCTACCTTGATTGTACGGCGTCGATCTGCTTTTGAGACGTCGATCTGCTTTTTCCTTGGAAATCTACCTTGATTGTACGGCCTCTTAGGTAGCTGGACATCCATCGGACGATGGCTCTTGGCATATTCGTTTCAGTGAGTTTCTTGCAGAGAAGGGATATGTTCACTAAGTCATATGCTGCAGTGAGGTCAAGGGCGACCATGAGAGTGCGGTCCGGGGGTGGTTTCCGATTGAAGCCGTTTGTTATTTTCCCGGTTATTTCCAGGAGTGCGGTAGTAGTCGAGTGCTCTTTGCGGAATCCATGTTGCCAGTCAGCGATTTGAAAGCCTTCCGCCAGGAATGGTAATAAGACCCGTTCGAATGTTTTGGCTATAGGTGATAGTATTGATATTGGTCTATAGCCGTTCAGGTTGCTGGAGTCCTTTCCTGGTTTAGGTAACATTATCACTCTTGCATCTTTCCATCTGGACGGGATAATACCTGTTTGCAGCGTGTTATTGAAGAGGATGCAGAGACACTTTCTGAAGTTTTCACCGGCCATTTTGAGTAGTAGAGGGCAGATGCCTTCACTGTCTGGGCATTTGGAACCTTTGGTTTTCTTGATTGCTTCTTCGATCTGTGCCAGGGAAATTTGGGGAGCGTCTGTCCGTTTGAGGCCTTTAATTAGTCGTGTTGTGCTTCTTGCTGATTTGTCGACCTCTTTAGGGGCTTGTTTAGCTAATTTTCTGGCAAAAGCGTTTGAGGCAGATGTTGGGCATAGACTTTTCCCGTCGTGGGTGATGGTCAAGTGCGTCGGTTTTATTGATTTGCCGTCGATAGCCTTTATCGTTTTCCAGAGTTTGTTGCCCGGTTCGTTGTGGCTAATTTCAGATATTTACTTTTCCCAAGCCTTCCTCTTTTCGAGGTTGATGCGGAAGGAGATTTCGGCCATTATTGAGGGGAGTGAGGGGTCCGTAGGATTGTCCCTCCTCATTTGGTCCCGTTCTGTAATCAGCTTCTTCACGTCTTCGCTCAAGTGAGGCGTGTATTTTGGCACCTTTCCACGGGGAATGTTGTTCTTAGCCGCTTTGGTCAAGGTGGTGGTCAGGAATTTGTGCATCTGAACTGAGTTGCCGGCGAATGGGAAATCCATGAGAATCTTGTTGATGTCCCTTTCGAAGCCTTCCCAATTCGCTTTGTTGTAATTTGTATAACAACGTGCGTTTGAGATGTTGGATGGCTGTGTTTCGACGTCAATCCGGCATGGGAGGTGGTCAGAGTTCATTCTGTTGATTGTTGACCAGTTGCAGTCGATGGCTATGTCGTTCGAGGAGAGAGTGATGTCTGGTGATGCTTTTTGTCTTGTGGGCATCTTTGAGTTGTTGAGACATACAAGATCGCTGTCGTCAATGAAGTCGCATAGTTCATCTCCTCTGCTATCCTCCGTACCTTCACTCCAAACTTTATTGTGTGCGTTGAAGTCTCCACCGACAATGAATGGTTTCTTCTGTGTTAGGAGTCGGTTGAAGTTCGGCGCGTATGTGTTGGGGCAGGACGATCGAGGTGGGATGTAAATGTTGCAGATTCTTATGGTTCCTTGGTCGGTTGGCACGTCCACGCTGAGTGTTTCGGCTGTCTGGTCCGTTGTTGGGGAGGTCACGTTAGCATAGCGAATATTCTCTTTGACTAGTATCGCAAGTCCGCCTCCAAAGTTGGAGCGGTCTTTTCTTATGATCGTGTAACCTACGATATTCGGAGATGGAATACTAGCATCCATTTTGGTTTCTTGGATGAGTGCTACGTGAACATTCAACTCATGTAAAAGGTCCTCTAGCTCGGTTAGTCGGGCTCTCAGTCCATTAGCGTTCCATTGGATTATCCTAAGGTTAGCTACCGTGTGGGAGGCAGTCTGCTGGATCGGGGCTCTCTCACAAATTCTACATCTCCATTGGGGGTTCCAATCATTAAGATTGTTAAGGTTGGAACTGCGGAAATGTACCCATTTCTTACATTTGCTACAATTAACACAATTCGAAGGCGCGTTAAGAGAGCATACAGAACAAGGCCATCTTGGGCCTGGGTTAGTCTCGATACCAGCGATTTGGAGGAGTATTCGGATCAGAGACGCTGGGTCTTTCTGATCCGTGTTAGAAAAATGAGGTTTCGGGGGAAGCCGTCCTCGTTGTCCCTTGCGGGAGATTCCATTGGGAAGTTTTGTTTTGGAGGTCCATTGGGTCCGACGCCATGTAGCGTCGTCCACAGTCGCACCGCGTGTAGGTGACCTCCGTCGCGACCAGATTCAAGATATCGAATCATTCGGCAAGGCTCTAGAAGAGATCGATCTTTCGAATCTCATAGCCCTACCGCACTTTCTGTTGACAACAGCAAGAGTGGACACCAACGAATGTTTCCCTTCCTTTTTTATAATTCCATATAAGCGGTTGTGGCCTTACAAGCTATCCTAATGTAATAAAGAATATCTAATTAAAAGATGAAAGCGACTGGAAGTATTTCCAAACTTCTGAACCCTCGACGAACAAGGATTTAAGCAGAGATTACGCATGTTGTGGCCCGCCGAAGGAGTGGGGAGAAAAGTACAAAGAAGGACTAGGAATCGGGAGAATTCTTAAAGTGATATTGAAGTTTGCCTGCATCTATAAGGTGTCTCAGTCATTCATTTGGTGAAGAAAATCTTGATTGAAAAGCAAGGAAGAGCTCAATTAAAAAGAGAAGGTAGTCAGATCCGAAAGGAATTCAATTGATGTTAAAAGAACAACTCGGGTAAAACGAGACAAGAGTCAGGTGCGAAGAAAAGAATTAAATCATCCAAGATGCAAAGATCAACTCGGTACGAACGAGGAGAAAGAGAAATGCATAAAAAAATAATGAAGTAGGTTTAAAAACTCGGTTTAAAAAGAATAACTCGGTTGAAGAAGAATAACTTAGGAGGAAAGAATATCTTGAGAAGCCAGACGCAAATAAAAAGTGTTGAGGTGCTTCCTGATGCGACGCATCCCCTGATGAGTCAATCGGTGGTCGGTGGTTATATTCTGTCGGGGATCAAAGTGTCCTGCCCTATGTATATGGGCTTCGTTCCCGGAGTTGATGAGTATTGCAATGAATAATTCAACATTGTTTTCATTCGCTGACTATGAGTATATTGATAGTTGTCATGCAGTTATCGATTGAGTTTGAATTAATTGATTGAATACTATTTGATTGTTCGCATTATTACAATTGGTAGTGTTTGCAAGAAAATCTTTAATGAGATTATGATAAGCGATTATCCTGTGTTTGTGTACTTGCACCGCCCATACATACGAAGCCGTAATCTGTAACCTGTATTGGTTGCTTCTTCAAAGCTCTATCATCGGTATCAGGGCTGGACAAAAAAATTCAAGACCAAAAAATGGTTTTCTATGGAGCTAAAAAGTCAAAAAAAGTTGTTTTCTTCAAATAAGATTCTTCACCACTTTTTTATTGACATTTTATTAGAAAAATGAGTTTTGATGAAATAACAGCAAGTAAAATCTCAAACAAACTGGAAATGAACCCTGAAAATTTCAAGAGATGGAGCTCAAAAGTAAAAAAATGATAAAATTTTTGTTTTTGTCGACTTTTTGATCTTTGAGGCAATTTTTCTTTGAAAATAGTCAAAAATAAAAAACCGACAACCAAAAAACCCAGCCCTGATCGGTGTCTGTTTTATTATTTCATGGCAGAAATCACGATTGATAAAACCATGATATCAATATTGCAAGTGTGGAGGTGAAGTTTGTGCGATGACTAGAATTTTTAGGTTTGTTCCCAGTGAAACTCATTTTTTACTTTTTATTGTTCAATTTTACCGGGAGAAAGTCATTCTGAGGTGACAACAGAGTTTTCGGTAAAATGGTTTTAGTTTATTGTTAGAATAATGATTGAAAGTTGTTGTTGTCTTGCCCATAGGTCCTGTCGAGGGGAGTCCTTTTGGGATAGGTTGGTGGTGAGGATCCTTTTGAGTCCGAAGATATTTTCTCCGTCTACACTCGCACCGCAGTCGGCGATCCTCTTGGCGAGACCCATTCGTTAACCGGAGAAGGGCAAGAGGTTATTTTACTGGCGCCTCGACTCGCCATTGAAAAGTATAGCGGAGTATCGGCTGATGTTTTGTCCGGTGGCATGCCCAGGCCGGTCCGGCATCGTCCTCCTTTGACGAGCTATACTACCCAGTTTTGGTCCGCGGCGGGATTTCTCCCGCTACCTCCCAGCACGAATTCTTCGTAGGGAGGCGTCCCTCTATCCGCCACCTGAGGTCGCGCTCGATTCTGGACTGGATGATCCGGCTCCATCCGTGACAGGCTCTTAAGGCTGTAGAGTCACGAATGGCCAGTGTGTTTCGAGATTGAAAGTTCCCAATCGGATGAATACATTCTCAAGAGATGTTACTTTTTTATCCTTTTTAGTTGTTGCTGTAATTTTTAAACGAATTCATCGGTTGAAGGTTTTGGAATAAAAATTTTGTGAAGTTTATTTCAAGCTCTTCTACAAAACTAATATACATGAATGATGGAAGAAAACAGTAAAGAAGAAGCCTCAGAAAATGATTTTGTTCAGAGTCTTTCATGATAACTAATGGAGCGTATCACGACACTTTGTACCGCGTCACTTTGTATACGACACTTTGTACCCGACACTTTGTACCTCGTCACTTTGTACCGCGACACTTTGTACCGCGACTTGAGTGAGGCCGCGCGTTTTATTTTTACATTAAAACATATTTTTACATTAAAAAACGCTTAGGCTTAGTAAAAGTTCACGATAACGAGGCCGTACGGCTTAGCTAACGAGGCCGTCCGGCTTAGCTAACGAGGCCGTACGCGGTACAAAGTGACGGGGTACAAAGTGTCGTATACAAAGTGTCGTATACAAAGTGACGCGGTACAAAGTGTCGGTAATTCCTAATGGAGCGTTAGAATTCAACTTTTCACTTTGCAAAGTAATCTCTGCAAAGTGTGGGATGCGGTCTAGAGCGTTAAACGCTTAACGGGATGCGGCCTAGAGCGTTTAACGGGATCACTTTGCAAAGTGAAAAGTTGAATTCTAACGCTCCATAAGATTAAAATCTTTCATAACCTCTACTCTATTGAGACACTGTATCGAAAAGGAGTGAAGGAGAATAGAAGTAAGGCAATAATTGTATAGCTTCTGAGTTCCTAGCAAGCATTCTGCAGAATGCATGCAACATCCTTGATTCTGTAGAATGCATTAGCCTTGATGAAAACAGGAGAAAGACATCGATGATCTACATATTACATCCACGGTCAAGAAAGCTCTGTTGTTGCGGCACAACAGTTAGAAAGCAGTGACCGTATCCACCAATATAGCGGGAAGGCAATCTGCTGGTGCAATTGACAAAAGAAGGTGAGGATGGATGAGAGTTGCAATACATACTTCCAGTTTTTTTAAAACTTTTTTTCGCTTGGGCTTAGGCTTAAGGTTGTGTAACCTTGAGCCTAAGCCCAAGCGAAAAAAAATACGATGCCGTACGGCTTAGGAACGAGACCTATATATGATACTTTATCGCAAAGGGTTCAGTTTGGGTGTAAGGGGATATTGAATTCAGGTTGAAGGTGTCACTTTGATAATTAAAATGGGTTCCATGACTAAGAAGTCCAAGGTGCACAGTTGAAGACTTTGAGCGCATGTTAGAATTTTTGGAAGACGTACTCACAGCCAAGTGAACCACGTCTTTATGGGAGACTTCAATACTTCGGAAGTCGGTTGGCCATATTTCACTATCAAAAGGGATGTTCCAACAAACCACCCTTCAAGAGCTCTGGTTTCGTCTCCAAATTTTCTCTCTACCAACACGTGAGTGAGCAAACCCGGTTGGATACATTAGAGTTAGTCATCTCCACAGAGCTAGACATGGTGACTCAGTGTGTAGTGAAACCTCCTCCTCCCTCATGCGATCATAACATGATCGAATTCGTAATAACAGGGTTCCAATCGGAGATAAACCAACCCAAGAAGAAATTCTATCCTTGCTATCAAAAAGCAGACTATAACTTGGCCAACTTCTTGATAATAAGCATTGACTGGCCTGGAGTCCTTTCCACACAAGTAGAACCTGATCTAAAATATGGAATTTTTATCGAGAAAATCCACGAGGTTATCAAAAAATGCGTTCCATTGGTCAAGTTAAATTCCAGGAAAAAACAAACCAGTTACCCGCCCATTATAGCTCGTGTTCGTCATCAAACAAAAAGGCTATTCAACAGAAAACATATGATTGGAATTTCTCCATTCATTAAAATGAACCTGAAACTTCGCCGATGCCTGGACTCTCATCGACGTAACCTCGAGAAAGCATTTCTTGGAAGCAAAGGATTGAAGAGTCTCAACCGCTTCAGCAACTTGAATTTCAAAGACGATTCAACAATAGGCCCTATAAAAACTGCGAATGGCTCGGTGGTTTCTGAAGATTTCAAAAAAATCTCAAATTTTGCGGAGCATTTCAAATCACAATTTCTGCTTTCTGTGATGGGATGCGGAAGACTCCTAAAAAAGCAAACTGAAAAATACTTTATATTTCATTCAGATCAACGCACACACAGTGTTTTCCCGAATCAAGAGTCTGCCAGCGAAGAACAACTCCGGCCCAGACCTGATTCCATACGTCTTCATCAAAAACACGGCGTTAACTATCTCTCAACCATTGGCAATACTATTCGACAGCTTTCTACTACAAAAAAGATGCCCAAGTTCTTGGCGCTCAGCTATCGTCAAACCCATCTACAAGCGAAAAGGTTGTCGCACTGACCCCGTAAACTATAGGCCAATCTGCATGACACCTTCCACCTCTAAGATCATGGAACGTATTCTTTGCGAAAACATACTCGAATATCTGAAGGAGAATTCACTACTCAGTCCCTGTCAATTCAGTTTCAGACCCCGCCATTTGTGCGAGCTATCACTCTTGGAGACTCTAGTGAAGTGGCACAGGAAACTGGACAACAAAGAGTTCATTAGCTGCGTATTGATAGACTTCTCACGTGCTTTTGACGCTGTTCCAATACCCCTTCTAATGGAGAAAGTATCAGCTTTCGGAATCAGAGGCTGTCTCGCAAAATTCATCGAATACTTCTTGCAGAACCGAAAACAGTTTGTCCGCGTTGGTGAGCGCGACTCACAATCATACCTGACCCCAACAGGAGTGCCTCAAGGCAGTTGCATAGGCCCGTTGCTCTTCCTACTTTACATCAACGACCTTCCTGAATCGATCCCTGATGGCTGTTCAGTAACTATGTACGCGGACGATGTGAAGATCTCAACAGTGAACAATCCTCTTCTTCTACAACAAGCAATATCTGCTGTAGCTTCATGGTCTCGAGCTTGGGGACTAACCATATCGACAGAAAAAACAGTGGTCATCCGTCTTGGGAACAAGCATCCTTCCTACTCGTTTTTCCTCGATAACGTTGTTCTACCAGAGTCGGATACCGTGAGGGATCTGGGCGTCACGTACTATAGTAAGCTCTTATTCGGTAGCCACATAGAGAACATTTGTCAGAAAGCGAACTCCAAGTGTGCGTTCATACTACGTACTTTCAAGTCAAAGAACCTCAACTTGTACAGAACGCTTTACACTACCTACGTTCGACCTCAATTGGAGTACTGCTCGGTTATTTGGAATCCTTGCTTCAAGAAAGACATAGAA